>OX596208.1:11403407-11597115 GCA_951394215.1 Glyphodes perspectalis | reverse complement strand
TGTATCAAGCTCTGGGGACCCCTATTAATAAGACGAGTGGCCGGTTCAACATACCTCATAGTCATAACCACCACTGTTCATAGTCCATTGGGCCACTTATATGAATGTCCTATGATGCTAATAGCTATGTACACAATAACTGGTATAAATTGATCATAAATATAAGTGATTAAAAGACAGTCCCTGTAGGCTTTTCCTGTTTATTTAATGTGTATATTATTGTCCCACTCACATTAATTCAAGATATGCTAGTATTTAAAACTTTATTTCATTAGTAGTACATTCAATTTTGACATCTTAGTTGAATGAATAAATCATTACCTCTGTCTTTTTGTGTTAGTTTTCGGTTTAAATAGGAGTGCTATAGCACAGGGTTATTATTATGCATAGATATTAAAATTAATAATACATTCGATAATGTCAGCAGGTATGATTTCCATTCCTACTATATCTGCAATACTTACATGTGTCCATTGTCCTTGTTATTAATAATGTGTCAAAAAAAGCAAGGTAGTTTATTTTGTATTTGTAGAAATGTTATATGGATATCATGAACTCATGAAAGATTTATATTAAATGAGAATGATAATATTTATGTAAAGCGATACATAATAAGATTACATGATCACTGATATTATTTGAATGTTACTATTGTTACATTTACATAAATTAAATTCAATGGATTTGTGAGGCACAATAATTATGAATTGCAGATAGTAGCATAATTCATTCACTTGAAACACCAATACAATAAACATTACCAGGCAATTCATGGCGGCGTTGGTATTATACGAAAGTGATACTGCAATGACACCTCCTTAATCTAATTAAGTAGTGTAATGTTACACATTATTATTTACGTTTTTTTTCGGACACTATAATTTTTCTGTGAATACTATATTATATATTTAGATTTCAGCAAGTGTTATTTGCAGTATTTCTAAAGGTCGTACTATTATTTTTAAGAAAATGTGTATGTTCAATAATTATAAGTAATTCATTTCCATAATCGGGTTTATTATTCCTATACCTATGGGCACAATTCCAACTACATTATTTATGTATGCGGTCATTATAGTTTTATATGTGTCTAATGAGAGCAGGGTTTTTAAAGCTGTGGACTATATTTGTGATACATCTACGAACGCTAATTTAAATTATTATTTGCCTATATAAAAAAAATATACCATAGAGAAAATAAATATGACATGGAGGGGTTGGGGGCAGCTGTCCTACCCTGCACCCCTTTGCGTACACCCATGGTAACTTCTATCTATTCAGTATTCAATGTTGACTATATACGTACAAGATGCAATTAAAACCACTCTCTAAATTTGATTATAGCAATTGTTAGGAAAAATAACAATAATATTTTTTTTTCTTTTAATGTCACCTAGTACAAAAATATTGAGCTATGTCATCACAAAGTTATCTTTAAAAAAACCCACGTTTGTTGATACTGCTGCGCTGCGGTGCCTTTTCGCACACCCCCTACACCCGCGCGTTACCCCTCCTGTTCATTCATTGCATTATACAGGAAGCGCGTGTTCTACGTTAGATAAAAGT
The DNA here is from genome assembly GCA_951394215.1 of Glyphodes perspectalis. Taxonomy (NCBI): domain Eukaryota; kingdom Metazoa; phylum Arthropoda; class Insecta; order Lepidoptera; family Crambidae; genus Glyphodes; species Glyphodes perspectalis. The sequence goes on along the minus strand of OX596208.1, from coordinate 11,595,549 downwards.
AACAATGCGAACTTGGTGATTATTTCGGACAAGATATTTTATTGTGAAAATTGTATGTACTCTTTTTTTTTCATAAATGTGATATATTAACGATACGTGGCCTGGCTGGCCTAGAAAAAAAATTGGAGTGATAGTGCATCTTGTAAATGTTAAATAGTATGATAACAATTAAATCAGTCAAGTTATTTTACAAGCTCAGTCAAAACATGGTGGTTTTATAGATTTGGAAACATTTCAGTTTAGGATGTCGTATTATACTACTCGACTGATTCAAAATTAAATTCATAAGGTTTCCTAAGGTAGAGAACCATAGTAGCAGGATAGCATCCTTTTTTACTAATTTACATTCCTTTTTCAACCGACTTCAAAAAAAGGAGGAGGTTCCGTATATATATTTTTTTTACTAATTTACATTTCTTAATTAATTGTGAATAATGTTGTCATTCCTGTTGCATTAACCGTATCTGCGTTATTAATTTGATAACAAATGAGTGCATTATACAGACACTAGGCGCAGCTAGGTGGGACATATCATGGGCGAGGCGACACGTGAATAAAAACGAGACACATTGACAATCATATTTTATTTTTAATTTTGTTAGACTAACACCACAGAAAGTGAGAATAGTAATGGCGTATTAGGTTTTGGGTATGTGATTGTGTAGGCGACGAGTTAGCCACAGTACTTTTTCACAAATTCCTATCTAACCCAGTCCAGTTTGTTTTTTGGCTAAATGTAGTTAAAGGGGCTTGCTGCCCTTTTAATTAAGAATAGCCCAAGAATTTCACGTTAATGTAATTTAATTTCGGTAAGTACTATTCACTAAGCTATTCTTTATTTACAGAAACATACCTATAGATTTATCTTTGGCGTACAACAATCTTTGAACTCGATATAAAAGTCGTTGATCAACGGTAATATCTCGCGACCCGTTTTTACGATTTTTTTTGCCTAATACTAATAAAATATTACACTAAAAATAAATAAAAGTGTAATCACACGAAACTTCAATTGTTATTTATGAATGCTTATTTCAACAATTTAAATAGTTTGACGACATAAATCAGTCTACTTTATTTTTTAATTTATCTATTAAGTTTAAAAGGTAAATCTTTTGTACACAATAAAACTAGGTAATACAGAATTGAGGAAATTTATCTGGAAATATTGTGCATAATATTTTCTCCGTAGTTCAACAACTATTGATCGTGTAAGCGCTACTAAAACGTTTCTTTTGTTCGATCGTTGTGTTTACAGACAGTTCTTTTATGTACTATGTATTATTAATTGGAATACATATTTTACAAATTCACTAAATGCGATATTTAGGTATTGGCTAGACCTAGTTCTCCGTTTGCTTTTTCATTTTGAATGTCGGCGTTTTTTAATGTTAATATTTTTTCTTGATATATCTCTTCCCAGAAACGTATATTTTCTGCGTCGTCAATTCGAACACATTTGAGATCTTTGCTTATAATGAAACAGTTACGCTCCGTTTCCGTAAAAGGCTTCCATTGTTCCGATTCGAGTGACGGCGTGGGATTTCTGTAAAACGATGTTACAATGAATATAGGTGATGGAAAATAACGGGTAAAAAAATAAAAGAAGAAATTATTCTACGCATACATACCCGGTGAGTGCGAAGTCGGCCCAAAGTTTTACATATTTCTTGATAATATGTCTAGATTCATCAGTTAGTGGTATAGGGAGGCAGGAAACATTAAAGAGATAATGCAGTTCGTCAGCATGACAAACGCCTTTTACATTGTCCATGTTATATTGTTTTTTTGTGTAATTACGCTCGGTCTCTGCGGTGAATTCATATAGATACACGGGTTTCGAGTTATGGTAAATATGGTAGAAATAACGAGCAAATCTGATTATGTTGTACACAAATAATAAGTCCGTTATCAAATCAGAAACTTCTTGAACCAGGGCATTTGTAAGTTCTTTGCCTTTAAAGTAGAATCTTTGTATTTTTGCATCTACCTCCTTAATTTTATCTGGAGACCATTTGAATTTTAATTCTTTTGGCACAAAGTCCCCTTCTTTGGTCAAGAAACCTGATGATAATATGCCATCTAAATTTCTTACTATTTCAATTCCCTCGCCTGAGTTATACCCTACCATTAATGAGACGTGTGCTATTCGTCCCTGCTGTACAAGGTCTATGGGCGGTTCGGATATAAATTTCTCTCCTTTTATGTTTAATTTTTCAATTACGGGTACAAACATTAATCCGTCTGTAATATCCCTATGTGATGTTATTTCTAAAGGCGGCAATTTAATTTTAACTAAAGAAGTAGTTGGCGCGTTCTTTAAAAACTCAAGCAATTCTTTTTCATCGTCCGTTTCTTTTCCAAGTAATTTTCCAAGTTGAAATGCTCTTTGTCGCGCGTACAAGCTGTGGCTCCAGTCGTTTATGCACACTCCACTTTGGCATATCGCTTTGTTAAATAGACCTCGGCTCATTGGAGAAATCAGGTGGTACGAAGTGGATGCCGCTCCAGCGCTGCAACCAAATATCGTAATATTGTTTGCGTCGCCTCCAAACGCAGAAATATTTCTTTTAACCCATCTCATAGCAGCTACTTGATCTTTTAACCCAGCATTCCCAGGGACATCCTCGTTATCAAGACATAGAAAGCCGAGTACTTCTAATCTATAATTAAAAGTGACTAGAATGATATCGTGTGCCATAAAAAAATCAGGGCCGTAAAAGTCGGAGTTTCCAGATCCAGTGTAGAAAGATCCGCCGTGGATCCAAACCATTACTGGAAGCGGCTGAGCAGGGGTGAGACTTTTGGAGTAAACATTGAGGTAGAGGCAGTCCTCGCTGCCCTCTTCCATGCGGTCTAGCCGCTCATTATACTGCGGACACACAGGGCCGTGTGCAGACGCGTCGCGTACTCCGGTCCACGGCAGTGGAGGTTCGGGTGCCTGTAAAGTGAACTTACATTAATGATTATGGTTATTAACTTCCTTTTATATGATATTTATGCACTCTTGATATAATTAAAGGAAACAATCAAGTTATGAACATAGTTTTAAACGAACGTAACTGTAAGTAAGTAAACGACTAAGGTATAAGAATATAAGAATGACGGCTGGAACGCAAAAATAAAAAAATTGTAAGAAATACACAACAAACATTAATCTAAAAATCTCGCTTTTAAGTTTTTTATTTAGTTAAAGTTGCAAAATTTTGTTATCCTGATAGTGATATCTGGTGTAGGTAGATAGGTGTTGTAAGCAATTTGTGCGGGTTAATCGTCAGTGGGCACGCGACGGGTAGTCCGGCTTGGCACAGCAAATGCGCCATCAAATACTAATTAAGTGGGTGTTAGCGCGTCGCGAATTCGTTACAAATTACACCTTACCAAAAATTTAATTTGTAACTGCCGCCACCGCACAGCCTAATGAGATGGGCGGAATTAACTTGGCTCCGAAAAGAATGATTGAATGGAAACTAATATTGTGCGATTGTTTTCCAATATAATAAATAAAAATGGTTGAGTTGGAGTAAACTACTATTTACATATGTACCTGCATAACAGTAGATATTCGTAGTTTTTATTACTATTTACGAAAAGAAGAGATGATCAAATAAAAAAATACTCATCTGACGAAATATAATTACATACTTGATTATTTTGCTTATCTGCAGTAGGAATATTTAATGACAAATCACTATAATTTTAGGAACAATATCTTTATTTATTTAGAGGCATGAGAGTTCAGCGATAACTCTTTCGCGCGTTGAATAATTCTGGCGTAAAAGGTTGTTTCTTAGGAGTCGCTCCATGAAACTATAAGCCATATTTTAGGATGGGATCAATAATGATGACGCTATTCTCGTCTATTCAAAATGTAACGAGCTAGGTAGGAAACATGGTACACAAGTAAAAATTAAGATATTATTTAAACAAGAAAATAAATGACCTTAATAGGACTGTCCTTTAAATTATTCAAATTATAGATACTTGTCAAATTAATTTACCAACTTAAAATGATTCCTAAGTCTTTTGAAACAAAAGATTAATAGATAAGTAACTATATAATTGTAATGCCTTAAGCTGTTTTATAAATGAGCAGTAAACTTATTCCGTAAGCTTAACACCTATCCGAAGTTCAAGTCTGTGGTTAAGGATCCCAAGTAACACAGATAGCAGTATAAGGTCTTAGTAACAGCAAACCCGGGAGCGATAAGCTTAAAAAGCTGTTGATTAATGTCTGAGTAAACGTGTACTCAGCTCTTATTCAAGCAAATTGGGCACACTTTTAAATGCTTTAATTTGAATAATAGCAATATAAAATCTGAGTAGTAGCAATGTAATTGTCCACATAGCTTAATAACGTCTGAAAAACGGCAGTCGTTACTTATACACAGATGTTTTATCATGTTTATTCAGATAAATATTTGTGGCTGTGATATTCAAAAACTACTCAGCTATAAGCACATTTGTACCACACTATTTCAAACAAAATGTGTGTTTCCTTCAAGAAATTGTTGACATCATTAATATTTATTAAGATATTAATGTGGACGGAATGAATACTGGGAATTGTTAAGTAATTTTTAAAAATACGAGTTTTAGCTATTATACAAGTGAAATAATATTGCGCAAGTAATTTTGTCGTCAATAACGTATGTCCTGTAACTATTGGTTTTACGCGCCGCTTCAATATCGAAGTTTAATGATAGAAATAAGTTAATGTACAAGACAGAAATAAGGCAAAAAAAAACTTTTAGCGTAATTCCTTATTGTAGTGTTTTAAAAGTAATAATTAGTTTATGTATAATACTCGAATTTGTATCTGAATTAATAAAACACAGCATTTGATAGTAAAAACAATTCCAAAAACATTTTTTTTTGAGGTTATAATGGCGATTCCTATAAATCTGATTATTAGCTGCTCACGGAGCTGTTTTACCGAGCTGCTGCTGAATAATAGTTTTGACTCGTCACATATTAAGCCTTTATTTGGCAAAGCGCGGTATGGCGGAATAATTTCTGAATAACAGTTGAGTATTTGTTCACATGTTTTATTAAACAGCTTATTAGGGTTCAAAACAGAACAATCAAAAACTAGAATTTCGTGGAAAAATTATTAGGTGATCGATCGAACTTTATTATTTAACTATTATATAATGCAATCATTTCACTTAAATAAAAAAAAATAATTAAGCAAATGAATTAAAGCTATTTAGGTATACTAATCTAACGTAAAAAGGATGTAAAATATTTTTTTTATTTTGTTTTATTTAGAAAAAAAGCTGTGGTAATCATGTTTTTTTTTTTCAACTTACGTACCTATGTCTAGTTTGAGTAAACTACTCGTATGTACTGCATACCTTATTAAAATGCTAAAAAGGGAAAAGAAACGAGGTCTCTTCTGGTTCCCCATTTATTCTAATGATAATGTAGCAATTTTTCATTGTCTGAAAACAAACGGATATTATACCTACACTAGCTGTGCCAGCGGTGTCACCCGCGTTTATGGTTAATATTATATAGACTATTTCCGTCATACATGATTTCTATGTAACTTTAACCATTAAGGCTGCACACGCGACGGAAGCTTAAAAATGGAGTAACTTCCCCCGTTTTCTCAACATTTCCCGTCACTACTCTGCTCCTATTGATTGTAGCGTGATGAAAAGTATACTATCTGCCCAGGAGTATGAAGAATAATTGTACCAAGTTTCGTTAAAATTCGTCGAGTAGTCTTTGTTTCTAAAAGGAACATACAGACATACAGACAGACAGACAGACAAAAATTTTACTGATTGCATTTTTGGCATCAGTATCGATCACTAATCACCCCCTGATAGTTATTTTGAAAATATATTTCATGTACAGAATTGACCTCTCTACAGATTTATTATAAGTATAGATAAACGGAAACCTAAAACAAAATTAAACCTAGCTAGATAGATTAATTGCCCCCGAAACCCCCTACATACTAAATTTTATGAAAATTCTTGGAGCCGTTTTCGACATTGAAATTACAATATAGATTGGTATACAATAGTTTTTTTTATTTAAAGATACGTATTAATAATATCATAATGACACATAATTTGAGTATAATAAACAAATTCAAAACCTCGGACACAACAAAAGGTAGATTTATACTACCGCATTGAATGTACTACAAATACAAAACGCTAGAATAAAATGATTCGGACCGCGCGTATTTTTGAATTCGTTAATATTCTCATCTGATTCATCCCCACTAGATGTGTAATCATCGTCACCCACACAGTCTGTATATGAAATTGCGGGTACGGAACACTCTTCTATGTACGATCGCACTTGACTGTTAAGGTTAGCTTGACCGCTTTCTTCCACAGCTAGTTTACTAAACACTATGCTGCCTACGCCCAACTTACAACAACTAACGTTTAATAAATATCTACAAATAAAGCAATTTTCAGCATTCTTCTGTGTAAATACTGTTTAACTAACTTTAAAACTGCTAGTTTCGGTATAAGAATAGAAGTATGTGTAAGAGAGTTATAAACTATGTCTACATTTCTTTTATACCAATATAAGCTTAATTAGAACCCAGAAAATACTTTTTATCAGCAGCTGAATAATTCGCAAAATAAAGAACCTTATAAGATTTCAAAATAATATTAAAGCTGTTATTCAGATACAAGCATTTTAAAACCGAATTTTAACACTATTATTCAGCATCTAGTTGCTGAAGGTACTTTATACAGAATATAGCATTTTTAACAGCAATAAGCTTAATAATGTTTGTATAATAGTATTGTACATTACGTTTATTCAGCTTGTTATCTTTTAGCTTACTGTTATGCAAATTAAAGCTATGTGAAACTCTGTAAGCTTAGAAACGTTTGTGTAATATTGAGAATAAAAGTTATTACTAAGCCTTAAGAAAGAAGCCGAAATTATACAAATTTTACTAAGCTTAAAAAATTATAATAGCCGTAATACAACGTTAGTCAGAATTTAGCTATTTCCTTAACTGTAACACAAATGTTACGTAACTATTAACTGTGTTATGAGTCGCATTAGTACTGTTATCATGCTTGTGTGTTACTTGGGATATCTACGACTTCGGGTAGATAACGTGGAGATTATTTACAATTCAAATGATTACGAGTAGGCTCGTATGACAAATTCGACTCACCTTGAATCTTAACACTCCGACCGGCGGTTGCGCGTACGGAATACCTTTGAAAGCGTAGTAGGTTCCCTCCACGCACTTACACCGTACGCCTTCCAACACTCCTTGCTCGACTTGTACACGTGCCATAACTTCACCACCTCCTGCGGAAAATAATTAAGTAGATACCCTAATTACTCCCGTAAGTGTGACTAATAATAAGATACAAATGAAGTTCAGAGTACAATTTTCGCTGTTTTTGGTAAGTTGGCACGGCGCCAAATGATCATCTAAGTACCTACTTCACTGTTTGGTTATTTTAAGTATATTTTGTTTCAGCCTTGACGATCGCGGTCGTGTCATCGTAGTTCAGCACGCGCGATGCGGCGCGCTAGTGAAACAATCGATCCATTCTGACTTTAATATTTTATAGGATCTCATGAATAACGCATGTTATTTTTGTGTGAAGTTCCTAAGGTTATGCAACTAGGGTTTTGAACGATGCTATACGGCTTTGGGTATTGTAATCTCAATAGTTCTGATAAAACGAGATATTGTTTTATGACATCATGTTATATCAGAGTAATATTGATAATACTATGTTAACTAGAAGAACAAGTTTTATCTTCTTACATATCTCTGCCATACAGAGTATGTAAGTCGATTGACGACAAAAAAAGGTTATGAATGCGGCTCGTTAAATGTATACCTATTTCAGTGTTTCTGTTGTTTTGCAGAGATTTTTTTCAGGGTGGCAACATTTTTAAATCATGCTTATGCATGCTAAAGTCACATATGGTCGCCTGTAGACATTTATATCAACGTAAAGGTTCGTATGATACCGTTTGGTGTTGGTGAAATTATTAAAATAAGTACTTAAGAGCCCACGCGCTACCCGCGTAGAATTCGTTTGTTGCTCAATTCAAGAGAATTGTCTACTCGTCCAAGTCACTGACGATGTTTGATAAATATGATTTATCCACAAAAAATGGATTTACCTACCTACATGAATATTATAAGTAAGAATTCCCTTTCTATCAGCATACAAATCAAATAATGTTCTACAATAATTATTCAAAGGTCAAGGCAAAAAAATCATAGAATTGTCATTTACAAAATTCGTAATTTCTACTCTAGCAAGTATCTATTATTCTCCTTCGCGGGTTTTATTCATCTAAACTATAAATTAAGCTTTAGATTCTAAAGTGTTATATCTATCCATTAATTATTCATAAACCAACCGGTAAATCTTTTAATTACCTACCTATTCTCATTTAATTATATATTCACATTACGATTGTATTGTGGACTGAAATGAATGTAGAAATTATTCTCATGACTCGATTATTGTACAACATGGCCCATATCCATTAAGATAAGAGGGTAGGAGGCTAAATGAATTGACATGGCGTGAAATTATTTTTGTGCACTGTAAATCTTAGTTGTACGGACGACTTATTGAGATTTGTGGCGCCGCGCTAAGAGGTTTCGTTTATAAAAAAAAAAGCGGTGAATAGCTATTATTTACTGAATAGCGATGTGTCGTTGATAAACTGCGATATACCTATCGCAGTTGATAAAACGGCGTTACACTTTAGGTAGGTATTATTAATTGACTACCTAAAACTCATCACCTATATATTCAAATTCAATTCAAATGTTTTATTGCCACTAAGTGTAGGTATACAAAGTGGTTCATGAGTTAAATGGGAGAGTTAAAGGTAGTGAGAGTTACATGAGATAATATCACCGTTCTAGACAATACTTTATCCCATGAAAAGTGCCGTAGAATAGACGACATATCTTTTCGAAATGCTTCCAGGAATTCGGAATTCTAATAAACAACCGTTATAAACTAGGCTTTATCATCTTCCTAGCTGTGCCCGCGGTTACACTCGCGTTTATGGTTAATGTTATACTATCATATAGCCTATATTCCTCTATAAATGGGCTATCTAACACTGAAATATTTTTTCTTATTGGACCAGTAGTTTCTGAGATTAGCGCGTACAAACAAACAAACTCTTCAGCTTTATAATATTAGTATGTACTTATAGATTTTAAGATTACACTCATTTAGTAGTTAATAGTCACTTTATTTTCACACATTACTTCAAAGCGGCTTCACTCATTTGGATATTTTCTTGTATTGTAATCGTCAAGACAAGATTTGTATGAAAAAACTGTTTCTATAATCTGGAGAAGGTTTTTGACAGGGTTGTACGAAAGGATCTTTGGGACAGAGCATTGCTTTGTGCTGCTCAGGCCACCTATGTGGACTGCACGGCATGTGTACAAGTGGTGGGCAGCCTGTCGGCCGGTTTTGACGTCAATATTGGCGTCCAGGCAGGGATGCGTGCTGTCTGCTCTGCTGTTTATCCTATATCTCGACCATTGTCTCTGGAGGTTTAGATCTATGAATGTTGGAGTGTGTATGGGTGACTTAGTTGTGAACTGCTTGCTTTACGCGGACGATGCCGTACTTTTAGCAAATTGCAATTGGATCTGCAGCAACTAGTCACAACATTGAAAGATGATTGTAAGGAGAGAGGGTTAGATTTGAATGCGAAGAAAACAAAGATTATGGTGTTTGAAAGAGATGAAACCAGAACGGAAACAAGGATAACGGTTGATGAGTGCTGGAACAGGTGAATGAAATTGTATATCTAGGATCTGCATTTAGTAGAGATATAGATTATAAATTACTCCGCTGATATAGAAAGAAGAGTGAATGCATGGATGCAAGTCTTAAGCCAGAAGGCCCAGCTCGCTATACACAATGCGGTGCTGATTCCTACGCTAACATATGAAAGCGGGAGTTGGGTATGGCAGAAAGAGCATGAAAGTAGAATAAACGCGGTGGAGATGCGTGCGCTGCGTAAAATCTGCGGTGTACCTATCGCTTACAGACTGTGTTCGGAATGATGATGTAAGAAAGAAAGTCGGTCTGAAAGACAGCGTCGGAGTCAAGGTAAGAAAAGGCATGCTCCGGTGGTTGACTAAACAGATATACAATGCGAAAGTGGAAGGATGTAGGAGCCGCGGAAGCCCCAGGCTCATTTACCACGACCAGATTGGTCGTGTATTAGCATGAGGGTGATGTTAGGAGTCATAAAAACCGTAGAGCTTGTATGAAAAGGATCATGAATGTTGAAGAGGCGAGTAAGGTGTGTAAGGATCGTGCCATATGGCGTTCGGTTCTCTCTGCCTACCCCACTAGGAAAGTGTAAAGTTTAATAAGTAGTAGTAGTAGTAGGTATAATTGACGGGTGAGGTCGAATCTTAATAAATTTTTTAGGTAGGTTAAAATTTGAAAAACTTTGGTCGTGAGAGTAGTCCAGCCATCTTAGTCAAAATTAGGTAAGAATCTCAGAAATTGACGTACCCTGCTACGAGTAGGTATAAACTCGTTTATACTTGTATTTTGACATCCCAAAACTTGTCTCAAAATTCACACATGGCCTTTAAAAGTCAGACGAACTTTAAAAGTCAGATCAAAAATTGTTTTTTTGCAAATAACTCGTTTCCTATATGTTTTACGCAATTTGTATGTAGGTATTTATTACCGTTGACAACCGTTGACAACCGTTGACCGGTTACTCTACATAGTTAAACACTGCGCGCTCTCTGCCCTCTATCTCGAGAACGATTCAACGTATAAAAACATTTTGTAAAAAAAAAGTTTTAGGGATTTCTTTTCTCTGCAATGTTGACAATAAATACTAATAGCATAAAACATAGATAGGGATATTGGCAAAAAAACGATTTTTGGGACCTTTTTGCCTTAGATTTTGACACACGCGTACATCCTATTAGGCTTTAGGATGGCAAAACAAAAGTTTATACAAGTTTATAGCTGCGTATCTTAAATTCTATTCAAATGACTGGACTAGATAAATGTTTGGTAAATATCGGAGGACCTACCTAAATAAGTCTTGTTTTTATGTTAATAGGTATATTTTACGTTATATTCGTAATTTAGAAAACCTACAAGAATTGATGATAATTAATTGTCTTAGTCAGTTTCGCTGGCTTCAGAATTGATAGATGATTGATGAAATGGAATTGATAAAAAGAAAATCAAGTTTAAAAATATTACCTACTTACAGTTTTAGATGATAAGCTAATTGACTGCTGTTGATTTTGCAGACGAGTTTCGCTAAGGGAACAAAATGTGAACTGCGTACAACTGTGTGGAGTTTACAAGAAACAATAAAGTGTTTATTGCATGAGTTTTATCCGTGTGTAAGTAATTCCTTTTGCTTTGTCACGTCGCTATTAGCAAACTGAAGATAAATGATGTTGATAAAAGATGAAATCGGTTTATTAGATAGGTATGTACATACTTGGGTTCTTATCGAGAGCGAGGTCCTGTAGCTAGCAAATCGGCGTTGCCGTCACAAAAACGAAAATACCTACTTTTACGTTGTTGTAAGAGCTAAAAGATGATAAAAAACAAGATTTTTTTTATACAGATGACAACATAATTGCTAGATAAGGAAGTACGTTAATGCCTGCTAGAAGACTTAGATATGTATTAACTAGAACATACTTACCTACTCAGTTTAAGAAAATCACCTTCTACTATATATTTTCACTTTGAATGTCTTTGTAGGGACAGTTTGGCAACGTCAGCTTTCCTCCTATTTTGCTCTTATTAGTTAGTTGGATGGATGTAACCAGGCTCACCTACAACGACTAGATTGGTCGTGTGTTAATAGAAGGTGATGTTAGGAGCCATTAAAACCGTAGAGCATGTTTGAAAACGATCATGAATGTTGAAGAAGCAAGTAAGGTGTGTAAGGATCGTGCCATATGGCGTTCGGTACTCTCTGTCTACCTCGCTAGGAAAGTGGCGTGAAGTTTAGTTAGTTGGTTAGGATTTAATAGATTCCTATTTACATCAATGACTATTCGCAAGTTAAGTGGTGTCTACGCAAACTCCATCAACTGAGTGTTTCTGTACTTTTGTAATTGACTTTACGCATCTTATTATACTAATATCTACCTACTAATCTATACTTATAATAAATCTGTAGAGAGGTCAATTCTGTACATGAAATATATTTTCAAAATAACTATCAGGGGTGATTAGTGATCGATACTGATGCCAAAAATGCAATCAGTAAAATGTTTGTCTGTCTGTCTGTCTGTCTGTCTGTCTGTCTGTCTGTCTGTCTGTCTGTCTGTCTGTCTGTCTGTATGTTCCTTATAGAAACAAAAACTACTCGACGGATTTTAACGAAACTTGATACAATTATTCTTCATACTCCTGGGCAGGTTATAGTATACTTTTCATCACGCTACAATCAATAGGAGCAGAGTAGTAAAGGGAAATGTTGGGAAAACGGGAGAAGTTACTCCATTTTTTAAGCTTCCGTCGCGTGTGCAGCCTTAATGGTTAAAGTTACATAGAAATCATGTATGACGGAAATAGTCTTTATAATATTAACCATAAACGCGGGTGACACCGCTGGCACAGCTAGTATACAATAAAGCTGTAGAGTTTGTTTGTTTGTTTGTTTGCTTGAATGTGCTAATCTGGGGAACTACTGGCCCGAATTGAAATTTATTTTGTTGTTGTACTTATAGTTTATTTGTCGAGGAAGGCTATATGCTATATAATATTATATACCTAACATTAACCATAAACTCAGGTGAAACCACGGGCACAGCTAATATTTGCATATATCTACCTACCGTTTGTTTTAAAACATAAAAATAACTAGTAAATAGCCCTTTTAAATATGAAGTGATTTTTCGTTATAGCCATTCATTATTTATAAGCTATTGTGTATCGTAATTTCAGTCGAGTAAATAAAGCCATTTACTAGAAAGTCCTCAGAAACAGCTTCGATTATAATGATTTTTATTTTACATACCTACCTTTTATTTTATTTATAACCTACAAAATAAAAAAAAACATCCAAATCGGAGCCTTTTTCTGAGGACTTTCTATGATTGCCTGTTTATGGCTTTATTGAATCGATTATTATTTATTAATACCCACAGAGCAAATTTGTCTGTTAAATATCACATTCCCTTTAGGATTTAGTTTAAATTTATCTCTTGCCAAAAAAAGCTATTAATAATGTGAACGTTTTTCGGCATTAGAGTTTCAAGGTCCCTTTTTAAAAGCTTTTATTTAGTTTCTTCTATTCTAATGTTTGTCTGCTTGCTTACTTGTCTGTAATCAAATCTTGTGACAATGCAATATTATGGTAAGTACCATGGAGCTGATCTGATGATGGAGCTGGAAGGTGACCATAGGAACTCGGTAATAAAATGACGTAACCCCTTCGAGTTTGGGCTCGTTTGATTCGTCTTAATGAGTAAGTAGTTTAATGCTAAGCGGTGACCAGGGTCTGATGATGGTGCTGGAACGTGACCATAGGAACTCTGTAATAAAATTACGTAACCCCATTATTTTAAATCCAAGATGACTGTCTAATTTAATTTTTAATGCATTCCTACAATATAGGTATCAAATATGGGTTACAAAGGGCCTGCTGAGAATAAGTCGAATAACTAAAAAGTTTTAAAAGTAGTTTTAAAATTAATTAAAAGTAAAAAAAACTTTTTAAAACAAGCTTTTATTTAAATGCGCTAAAAAGAAATAAATAAATTTGTAAGTATGTACTTCTATTATTAACTTATAACGTCATCACACAATTTATATAATATAAAGGCTTGTCGCGAGATTTACCTTTGTAAATAAACAAGTAGGTACCTAAATTAAATAACTTGAAGTCATTGATTTTCACTAAGTATTAAAATGTTCAAACGTGTACTTCAATCTCGCGACAGGCTTTTATATCATATAAATTGTGTAATGATGTTATAAGTTAATAATATAAGTTTTAAAGTACAAGTTTATTTCTTACTTTTTAGCGCATTTAAATAAAACGTTTTTTTTACTTTCAATTTAAAAACAATCCAAACAAAGAAGGACGAATTATGATCTCTGTATTGTTGGTGCAAGTAGGCATTTTTCTAATTGTTTCATTTCCGTGTTTCCGGCTAGGCGCAAACAAACATTTTCATTAGGTCTTGCCAGGAGCTGATCCTCGAGAAAATGTCTCGCTGCGAATTGCCAAGTTATTTATTACTTTTTGTTATACTCATGCTTCAGTGTGTCATGTTAGGTGCTCATGTTCACACATGGGACATGAATAGCTAGCGACTCGGCTTGATAATTTAAATAATATTTTGTGAAGTGAGATTCCTATTAATGCATTATCATTAAACGTAAAGCTATGTAAACAAGGAAATGGATATAACCTGCTTATATACGTGCTTAAGCGAGAGTAACAATCTCTGCATTCGCTTGAAAATAACGTAGGTTCCAACAAATGAGTTCCATGGTTAGCATATTGTAAAAAACTACTAATTTTTTTATTCAGTATGTTTCTGATTGTGTAGGCGACGAGCTAACCTCTAACTACTCTTTCACAATTTTAAAATCTAATCTTATTCAATAGGGTTTTTGGCTTAATGTGGTAAAAAGAGCTCTGATCTTTGGAATCTCCCTTAGAGGAGTGCTGGCGTGATGCATGCGAAAATTCTCTTCTTATCGTTACCATAGAATTAAACTCTAAATTGCGTGAAATTCGTGTATGAACATTATATATATTTGATCCCTGCACGAATATAGAAGATACATACATATCCTTCCGCTTCGAGTATTGGCGTTATCTAAATATTATTTATTATTGTCATAACATTTATTTAGTTATACATTTTGTCATATTTACTTGCATCAAAAGTTCTTGAATTATCTACATCTCTTCAGAAATATCTTTGTCCGGTAAGTAGGTACCTAGTTATCTGAGAATGTCAAGATGACATTTGAAGTGTTTGTCTACCATTTAACGAATTTTACTGAACGATTGTAGAGTAGAAATAAATATTAGCCTAAATCCTTTGACTGTTAAAAAGAAAATCTCCTACAGCTACTACTCTCAAGTCAGGGTGACCGTTGATTTTATTATCATACCTAAGTACTAAGTATATAATTATTAAGTATATAAGTATCCTATATATACCTTAAAACATTGTAATATATTTCACACTAAACACCGCCAAAACAAATTATATATGCTTTAGTCCCAATCAAATAGGTCAACCTAATCCTGAATTTAAGCTCAAGATTCATACCTGCTTAAACAAAACCGACAGCAGTTGTTCATGCCCCTCTATTGGAAGGGTCAGCTGTACTAAATATTTGGGTATTATGGTTGATCAAAGACTTTCCTGGCATACCCAACTTGAAACCCTTATAGGTAGGATTCGTAAATTCATCTGGATATTTAAAAACCTGCGTCACGTTATGTCAAGTAGTTTATTGAATAAAACTTACATTGCTCTAGTGCAGTCTGTCATTACATACTGCATTCCCGTATGGGGCGGTGCCACTAAAACTCACTTTCTTCATCTTGAGAGAGCCCAAAGATCACTCCTTAAAGTGATGTATTCAAAGCCGTACAGGTATCCAAAACAAGAACTTTATAAGAGTTGCAGGCTTCTAACAGTTAGGAAATTATATGTTCTAAATTTATTACTTAGCTCCCATCGAAAATTACCTAACATTAAACAAAAGTTAAATAAAAGAAGAAATTATAGAGTGGCACCAGCCCATCGAGGCCGTACTGTTTTTGCTAGTCGACAAATTTCGTGCCGGTCCACTTACATATACAATAATATAAATCGAACACTAAACTTATATACAAAACACTTTTTGGAATTTAAAAAAAACTTTAAGTAACTTTCTACTAGGACTTAGTTACGATGAAACGGAAACTCTTATAAATGATCATATATAATACACACACACACACATACACACACACACACACACACACACAGACACCCACACACACCCACACACACCCACACACACATAAGTTAGATTGTTAAATTGAAGTCTAAATTTAAAATGTTCACTTTAATCTCATATTATAATAACAAATTTGGAAAGAGCGAGACATCCCCAACACAAGTATTTATTACTTCCCGGGGCGTCTCTAAACTTGTAATTTAAAATTTGAGAAATAAAGATATATTTTTTTTTTTTTTTTTAAGTATAAAAATTACTTCTAAGTTAAACCCAGTCAGTCATATAAAACTTTGTAAAAATAGGATTGGGTTTATGTCTATACCTACCTATACTTTTACCCATTGTGCCCATATTATATACTAATATAATATGGGCACAATGGGTAAAAGTATAGGTAGGTATAGACATATTTGCGTACCTACTTATCCACAGGTCGCTATGCAACTGTTTGGAATATAAAAATTCGATAAGTATACGTTTTTGCATATTCCAACCGACTTACGCCCGCAATGCACAGCTGGATTAATAAAATAAATGAATTAGCCATTTTGAAGATGTTGATGAAATATTAATTAACATAAATTTAATTTGATCGACACGAGAGTTAGGAGAAATTGTAAATTAATATTATGCTGTCACTAACTTACTTATCTACCTTCACTTATTTATATTATTACCACGGCCCAACGTCATGAAAGATGTTGGGCTGTGGTAGCTTAATGGCGCATATCCCGATTTCATGCGATGCTTGTTCATGCCTCTGGTTGGATTGTTTGTCGGCTTGCAGCACTTGCTCGACGTACATTATAACATCGCGATTAAGTCTGCACATTTAAATAACTATGGATGTGTAACCATGATCGAATTCGTCTGGTTCTCCTATTAAAGTTAGATAGGCAATCGCTTCATTGTATCAGACTCGCTAAATCCTGGATAATGGTTCATTCATATCTTTTGTTCTATACTTAAAGTTTACACTAAGGTAAGTATTATCTAACATAACATAACATCGCACCCATAATCCCCGGAGGGGTAGGCAGAGTCAAAGGGACAGCAGGCCCTTTTGACAATTTTTTTTTTTTTTTTTTAGTTGGGGAAACTCCCACGAGCCCTCACTCTCTACTCGGGGAAGCAGAGGGCGGTGTGTCGGACTCGAACCGACTAAAACCCCAACGTGGCCTCCAGCGGCGTAGTCCCGGAGGAGCCTGTATCCCCACTGTCGGGACTATACGACTGCTCCTCTGGTGATGCGCGTGCCGCGCTACGCGGCCCACCTCGCGCGGCGGTGGTCGATGCTGTGCAGCCCACGACAACAGTCGTCGGATGCACAGCACCGAGCACGCGCGCGCGTCGAGACATGCCAGGCCACCCAGCATGTCTCAACAACTCCGCCCAGTATTCAGACGCCGATCATCCCCGTGACCGGCGTCATGGGCCCACTCTCGCGCTGTGCCCTCTGCTAAGCCAGAGGGGCACGCGGAGAGCGCCTCGTTGAAGGGGCCGCCTTCCGCCCGGCGACCCAGATTGAGGGCTTAGCCCTGTCGTCGCAGAGGGAGAGCATCGTGACGCTCAATCCCTCTGTGACCCACCACAGCGCGACCCAGCGCGCCCCTGTCGGGTTGCCGAGGATAGGGAGGCGAGCAAAGAGACACTCAGCTCCTCCTCTTCCTCGGCAATCCTGGTCTGGCCGCAGGGGGCTGCGGCCGGTGCCGCAACTGCTCGGTGGGAAATGCCGAGCAGTCGCAGCTCACCTCGGGGTCTCTCTTCGCTTTGGCCCTGTCCTGCACCAGGGCCTACTAAGCCCCCCCGGTACGCCAAACCGAAGACCCCAGCGGGGGGGGGAGGCCCTTTTGACCACATTCAACCACATTCCGCCAAAAACAAAGTAAAACAACTATTATCTATCTAAGTATATGTTATATTTCAAGTTAATTCATATTTTCGATAGTTAATACATTCATTTATACTGTTGATTTTCGTAAAACGTAACGCCAAGATGAGTAGATATCTAATACTTCCTGTATTACAAATTAATCCGCCCGAAATGGAGGGACCGCTCCATTTATAGTTTTAACATTGTAATATATTACACGACCCAGTTAGCTAATATTTTTATGAATATTTATAAAGTAATGCCATGGCGTTTGTGATGGGGGTTTAGGAGGAAATAATGAGTTTTAGTTTAGCTTAATATTACGTATTTTATATTTATTTTACCGGGTTTTTTATTTTATATTGCAAGTTATAATGGTTCTTAATGCGGGGAACTAAGGTCTATTTTAATTATTTAAATCCAGATGTGCAAGTGGCATGCGTAGGTACTTGGTCCAATATCTTTACTAAGTAATATGATAATGAATTAATGTATTTCAAAGTTTTGTATTATGATTATGATAGACAAGTAGATGAGCTCACGCATCTCAGAGTGAGACATGGTTGGTGGTTCAAACCCGAATACATTTCTCTAAAATTTTATATCCAAGTATATGTATGCGGTGAGGATCTTAAACCTGCCACAAATCAAAAAACTATAGATATAATAACCAAGATGCAATTCGTCAGATTCTGCTGTTAAAAAATTGACTTACTAAATCTAGGATCACGGTGTCAGCGTACCTAGACCATAAACGAGACATAATGCTACAAAATCGACCACTTAAGTAATTGACTGATTTGATATACGCAAGCAGACCGGGTGGAAGCTAATAAGCTTTGTAAATTTTCTCTCAGTGCTGCTGTGGGTTATGAAATGTTTCTTGTTTTGTTCGTTTGTTCCGTGTGCGCCTCCTATATCATTCTTTACATCGGGGTGAAACTTTGGCGAGTTGTGACGAGCGCGCCCGTGTTGGCTCCTAAATAAACTTGAGATAAAAAACCTTTCCAAGCGAATGGAGTTTCATATAATAAGTACTTGTCAGCGTATCAAATATTTTGTATGGGAGGTTTGCCATTCTTGTTTGATTGTTTAAGTTTAGGAGATGAATGGAAAATATATTTTAAGGTGTAATCATTATTTCGATTCGTATCGATTAATCCGTATAGCATATAGTAAAATAGGTTCACTAAATGTAAAATATCTTAATGTATTGTTTTATTTCATTAAGAGGCTACGTGAGTATTGGACAAATTGCGAAGCTATTAGAAATTATTGTTTTAATATCATATCAAAAAATAGAACACCACACTCCCTCAATTAATTGTCGAATGTGGTTTTACCAATGAGTACCTAATTAAGCCCTTATTAGGCCTGTGTCTTGTCGGCCTTTAAGTAAATCAGATCCTGACTGTACAACATTTCTCAATGTACACAGCTATATCATGGCTTATGATATTTTCAATCTAACTGATTAGTTCTTTAGGTAAGCAAACAGACTTCTTCTGTATGAAGATGTCATACGAGTTACACGAGTGTTTAACTATATCTATATCTAAAAAACGAATAAAACGTAAATTTTTCTTAGTTCCGTGTGCTACCATGAGTGGTGTTACGATTAATAAGTACTATGGATATATTTACCAAAGTAACGACCAAATACCAATTTTTTCTAATGGTTTAGACATAAAATTGTTTATGAGATGCACACCTTAACATTGAAAAAGGAATAATTGATGACAAGCGCAATAAAAAAAGACATCGTCTCGTTGAAGTGTTGTGTACGACACTCCCCAAGTAACACACAAGCATGATAACAGTACTAATGCGACTCATAACACAGTTAATAGTTACGTAACATTTGTGTTACAGTTAAGGAAATAGCTAAATTCTGACTAACGTTGTATTACGGCTATTATAATTTTTTAAGCTTAGTAAAATTTGTATAATTTCGGCTTCTTTCTTAAGGCTTAGTAATAACTTTTATTCTCAATATTACACAAACGTTTCTAAGCTTACAGAGTTTCACATAGCTTTAATTCGCATAACAGTAAGCTAAAAGATAACAAGCTGAATAAACGTAATGTACAATACTATTATACAAACATTATTAAGCTTATTGCTGTTAAAAATGCTATATTCTGTATAAAGTACCCTCAGCAACTAGATGCTGAATAATAGTGTTGAAATTCGGTTTTAAAATGCTTGTATCTGAATAACAGCTTTAATATTATTTTGAAATCTTATAAGGTTCTTTATTTTGCGAATTATTCAGCTGCTGATAAAAAGTATTTTCTGGGTTCTAATTAAGCTTATATTGGTATAAAAGAAATGTAGACATAGTTTATAACTCTCTTACACATACTTCTATTCTTATACCGAAACTAGCAGTTTTAAAGTTAGTTAAACAGTATTTACACAGAAGAATGCTGAATATTGCTTTATTTGTAGATATTTATTAAACGTTAGTTGTTGTAAGTTGGGCGTAGGCAGCATAGTGTTTAGTAAACTAGCTGTGGAAGAAAGCGGTCAAGCTAACCTTAACAGTCAAGTGCGATCGTACGTAGAAGAGTGTTCCGTACCCGCAATTTCATATACAGACTGTGTGGGTGACGATGATTACACATCTAGTGGAGATGAATCAGATGAGAATATTAACGAATTCAAAAATACGCGCGGTCCGAATCATTTTATTCTAGCGT
The DNA here is from genome assembly GCA_951394215.1 of Glyphodes perspectalis. Classification (NCBI taxonomy): domain Eukaryota; kingdom Metazoa; phylum Arthropoda; class Insecta; order Lepidoptera; family Crambidae; genus Glyphodes; species Glyphodes perspectalis. Next base: position 11,574,997 of record OX596208.1, on the reverse strand, counting down.
TTTGTATTTGTAGTACATTCAATGCGGTAGTATAAATCTACCTTTTGTTGTGTCCGATAGTATACTCAAATTATGTGTCATTATGATATTATTAATACGTATCTTTAAATAAAAAAACTATTGTATACCTATCTATATTGTAATCTGAATGTCGAAAACGGCTCCAAGAATTTTCATAAAATTTAGTATGTAGGGGGTTTCGGGGGCAATTAATCTATCTAGCTAGGTTTAATTTTGTTTTAGGTTTCCGTTTATCTATACTTATAATAAATCTGTAGAGAGGTCAATTCTGTACATGAAATATATTTTCAAAATAACTATCAGGGGGTGATTAGTGATCGATACTGATGCCAAAAATACAATCAGTAAAATTTTTGTCTGTCTGTCTGTCTGTCTGTATGTCTGTATGTTCCTTTTAGAAACAAAGACTACTCGACGAATTTTAACGAAACTTGGTACAATTATTCTTCATACTCCTGGGCAGATAGTATACTTTTCATCACGCTACAATCAATAGGAGCAGAGTAGTAACGGGAAATGTTGGGAAAACGGGAGAAGTTACTCCATTTTTAAGCTTCCGTCGCGTGTGCAGCCTTAATGATTAAAGTTACATAGAAATCATGTATGACGGAAATAGTCTATATAATATTAACCATAAACGCGGGTGACACCGCTGGCACAGCTAGTGTAGGTATAATATCCGTTTGTTTTCAGACAATGAAAAATTGCTACATTATCATAAGAATAGATGGGGAACCAAAAGAGACCTCGTTTCTTTTCCCTTTTTAGCATTTTAATAAGGTATGCAGTACATACGAGTAGTTAACTCAAACTAGACATAGGTACGTAAGTTGAAAAAAAAAAAACATGATTACCACAGCTTTTTTTCTAAATAAAACAAAATAAAAAAAATATTTTACATCCTTTTTACGTTAGATTGGTATACCTAAATAGCTTTAATTCATTTGCTTAATTATTTTTTTTTTATTTAAGTGAAATGATTGCATTATATAATAGTTAAATAATAAAGTTCGATCGATCACCTAATCATTTTTCCACGAAATTCTAGTTTTTGATTATTCTGTTTTGAACCCTAATAAGCTGTTTAATAAAACATGTGAACAAATACTCAACTGTTATTCAGAAATTATTCCGCCATACCGCGCTTTGCCAAATAAAGGCTTAATATGTGACGAGTCAAAACTATTATTCAGCAGCAGCTCGGTAAAACAGCTCCGTGAGCAGCTAATAATCAGATTTATAGGAATCGCCATTATAACCTCAAAAAAAAATGTTTTTGGAATTGTTTTTGCTATCAAATGCTGTGTTTTATTAATTCAGATACAAATTCGAGTATTATACATAAACTAATTATTACTTTTAAAACACTAAAATAAGGAATTACGCTAAAAGTTTTTTTTTGCCTTATTTCTGTCTTGTACATTAACTTATTTCTATCATTAAACTTCGATATTGAAGCGGCGCGTAAAACCAATAGTTACAGGACATACGTTATTGACGACAAAATTACTTGCGCAATATTATTTCACTTGTATAATAGCTAAAACTCGTATTTTTAAAAATTACTTAACAATTCCAAGTATTCATTCCGTCCACATTAATATCTTAATAAATATTAATGATGTCAACAATTTCTTGAAGGAAACACACATTTTGTTTGAAATAGTGTGGTACAAATGTGCTTATAGCTGAGTAGTTTTTGAATATCACAGCCACAAATATTTATCTGAATAAACATGATAAAACATCTGTGTATAAGTAACGACTGCCGTTTTTCAGACGTTATTAAGCTATGTGGACAATTACATTGCTACTACTCAGATTTTATATTGCTATTATTCAAATTAAAGCATTTAAAAGTGTGCCCAATTTGCTTGAATAAGAGCTGAGTACACGTTTACTCAGACATTAATCAACAGCTTTTTAAGCTTATCGCTCCCGGGTTTGCTGTTACTAAGACCTTATACTGCTATCTGTGTTACTTGGGTCCATATATTATGTACGAGGCTGAAACCACGTATTGCATAGCGCCACCCTCAAATGTTGCTGATTCTACCCTCGGGACATCTAACCGGGGCCTAACTTTTGTACGCGGATGTATACACACTAGAAAAGCATTTCTTCGCGAAATATTTTAACAACCTAACCCTTCTTAAATAACTAATTCTAAAATATTTTAGATGAAGCTGAGTGAGAAGTGAGATTAATGAAGATTGTATGTAGTCTTTAGAAAAATTATTGATGTTTGCTATTATTAAATACTAGCTGTGCCAGCGGTGTCACCCGCGTTTATGGTTAATATTATAAAGACTATTTCCGTCATACATGATTTCTATGTAACTTTAACCATTAAGGCTGCACACGCGACGGAAGCTTAAAAAATGGAGTAACTTCTCCCGTTTTCCCAACATTTCCCTTCACTACTCTGCTCCTATTGATTGTAGCGTGATGAAAAGTATACTATAACCTTCCCAGGAGTATGAAGAATAATTGTACCAAGTTTCGTTAAAATCCGTCGAGTAGTTTTTGTTTCTATAAGGAACATTAGTACTTGTTATCTGAAACTGACCATCATTACATTTTTTTAAATATTTAAATCTCCTCCTAAAACAATATAGATACATAAGTAGGTACTACTTACTTTCTACTTGAAATCCTACCTAATTGAATCAAAATGGCAACTTCTTGTTATCACGATATTACATACTTAAATCTCAAATTTAAACTTATATTATAATGAGAGACGTCGTAGAAGTTGCATTCTTTCGTAATTTAAATCTTTTCCGCGTAGCTACTTCACAGTTAAGGGACAGACAGATTTAATTAAGAATGAATTTTCATTCCTTATATTTTCCCTCTCATTAGTGTCACATTGAATTTTTTGTAATAAATCTAACAGATCAGGAAGAATGATAATATAATAAGTGGACGAACTGTATTGTGTTTATTCTGTATTTAATTAGGCTTTTTGTGGTTACTGACCCACATTTTCACGAAATATGTATAACAAAGTGTAATGTACTCATACCGGGTAAATCCACTTTATAAAGGCAAGTAACGAAGAAGAGTCTAATTTCCTGATGATTCAGGTATTTTATATTGAGGACACATGTAATTTTCAAGGACACATAATTTATTGTCAAGTATAAAAAGTAAATATAAGTGTCTTACAATATTTGTACATATTATTATGTAAGTTAGGTTGTAGTTTTAACACGTTCGTAACTACATCGTCCATTATGCATTTGAGATTTTAATTCTGATAAGGAACATGATAAAAGAGGATACTGAGGATAGGTATCGAGTTTAGAGTCAAACTAAACATTGTTAACTATAAATTGTAATTTCAAAATAATTTCGGGAACGATACCGTTATCATAACGTACCTACATTAAACAGCATTTGCAATTTCGGTACGTGTGAAATGCGGTTTGGATGTCACTGGAGCTCTAATCAAAGCCGATTAACATGTACGCGCGAGATTTGAGGTCAACGAGTTCTACACTTACGGATTAATTCGTATGTAAGTCTTCACGTTACGTGATTTGGTTAATATCGACTAGCATATAAAGTAATCAGTAAATAAACATAGAGGTTAGATTAGTCTATGTTAAGTTGATGAGAGTTAAGCTTATTAGAACGTACATGTTTTGCCACATATTTTGGAAAATTGACGTAAAACGAATACTTAGATATTGTGTAAAACCAAATTTTAGTAAAATCCTAAAACCATTTATAATTGAACAGGCTGAAATTGCAGCATTATTACCATCGGAATGTATATAAGAAAATATGCTTTGGGTACATTTACGAAGGTAATGTTATAACTCTGTTTTTTCACCTTTTACTTTGCTCTTTAAACTTGGCTTAGGTACCTAAGTTTATACTACTTAGTTTTATTAGAAAGAAGGAACGTTTTCTTGGTGTTGAGGTAATAAAAACGAGCAAATCTTTACTCTTGATGCAGCTGGTGGGCAGCCCGGTGTTTAGACAACTTCACTTTTAAATAAATATCAACGATACCTACCAAACAACAAGTCTACTTGTTAAACTTTAGTAATAATATGAGGTTTAATTACTCGTCTCAATTTAGTCTAAGTATCTTTTTATAGTCTTATTTGTGAGATTTGGATTTGGGAGCGGTGGTAGCTCAATGGTAAGGACACGCGCCTCTTAACCGAGGAGTGCGGGTTCAAACCCCGGCATGTACCTCTACATTTAAAAAAATCTATGTACATATTTATACCACTAGCTCGACGGTGAGGGAAAACATCGTGATGAAACCTACAAATTCAAACAACTTTGAATTTGTAACCATGATCCAAAAATTGTCTGGTTCCCCTATCTTAGGGTTACGAAGGTCAGATCGGCAGTCGCTTCAATGTAATTACCAGACTCGCTAAATTCTGGATCATGGTCTAAGCGGACCCTGTCTAAGCACGGGACATAACGCTAGGAAGATGATAATGATGATGATTATTGTGAGATTTGGAATCATTTTTATTTAAGTCTATGTAAGAAGTAAAGACTGTTTTTCTCAAAATATGAAATGTTCGTGTAAATATTACACAATTATTATTATTTACTTTTTCAAAATAATTTAGGTATAGCTTGTTAAATAAATAATAATAATATTTCTTCCAGGGTGAACCTTCCAGTCGAAATTTATGTTCAGTATTTTGCTCATAAGACGTCCTACTTTAACCTCATTAATTTTTCATTTTTTTCACGCGACTGGATACAAAGGAGGAAGGTAAAGTGCTTCGCAACTTGCGAGAGTATACGTCAATGAACGAAGGAGTAATTACTCAAGATAGCGGGTAGCAGATGCCGTCGTGATGTCAGCATAATTTCCTTGGATTGTGCCGGCTTGGTATTTAATGACGAGCTTTAATCTAACGAAGTCATTTGGTGCTTACCTTTGTACCTAACATATTTTCAGGATCATTACCTTCTATTGAACTAAAACAAGGACTTTTTACAAACTTTATACTTGTCCGATGTAAAATTGGATTCTTTTTAAGTAAGATAGTTTCTATGTTTTTTTACACCATCAATTTTTGGACATATCAAAAGCCTTTTCTTTGTCCACTTATTTTCTTTGTGAGTGGCTTCCAATATTGCATCACTATTAAATTACAAGAGAACTTTGAAAAAACTGATGAGGGGGAATCGCAGAGAGGGGTCCAATCCCCTCCGGCTATATTAGGGAATGCAGATACTATTTAGAATTCCTATGGGATCAAGAGGGTGCTGCGCGGTGAGATGAAAACTGGTCATGTGAAAATGCTTTCATTGCTTTTTACGCGTCGCTAGAGGCAATTTAGATGTTGCGGTGTTTTGTAGCGGATAGTGCGCCGCCCCCCGGGACCGGGGCTGATGCTATTGCACACGCTCTGTGGGAGCGAAGCCAATGTATTCTGCATCATTGATTTTCCTACAAATAAGCATTTGATATAGATCAGTAAAGCATCTGCAATGCAATAGAAATAGAAAAAATATGAGGTTTTTAAAAGTGATTTGATGAAAATTCTCAGCCGTATTTGTTATGTTAGATCTCTTAAACTACGTTTCTATATATTTCCTTCAGCAAAATTTCGCTTGTTGAACCATATAAGGTCCTGTTTCCATGTTTCATAAGGAAGCTTATGTAGTATGTGGAAAACGGGGGAGCTGTAGCCCTCCAAAAATAACTACTTTTACACCTCTTAGCAATGTTAATTTTTTTCTAAAATAAAACACTTACACGATAAGTAAGTAGGTACGAATTATTGAAAACTTATTTTTGACGGCATCTGGTAAAAACTGTTTTCAAAGCTACGTAAATTTCTTTGGCGCGGTGAAAGTCTGTGGACAAGTGTTATTGAAGGTCCAGTATACTGAATACGTTTTGAAGGGTGAAAAGAAAATTCGTCAGATTACGATCCTTTCGTAAGCGATTTTGTGAATTCCGTTGATTTGTATTATTTTTAGTATATTGTCGCAAACGTTATTTGCACGCTTCTTGTTCTACATTTCGGCTTCCAAAAGGGCTGTTTTTGGAAGTCAGCAGATTTTTATTTGCACCCGAAACTGAGGGACATGAGCCTCTCTCCTGGACGGAACATTTAGTAAATTTTGTTATTTTTTTTATTTTCTTTTGTCAGAGCGATAACAAAATACATACTTACATTTTTATTAGCTTACAAATTAAATCTGCAAAGATTCTAACTAGAGCCTCAAGTGTCCAAATTGTGAAGCTGTCTAAGAACGACACTTTGACCGATTTCGATACAATTTACTCACGGAAACATTTATTTAATAATATAAAACATATTTATGTGGTTGTACCTAATAATAGTCAATGTCATTAAAGTGTCTGCAACATACACAAAACCAATGCGTTCTGGAGAAGAATTATTACGATTTACAAATGAAAACTTATTCCCGAATCTCCGTAAGTAGGAACATTAAGGAACGCAACGATATTTCGTATTTCTGCTTTTATTAGCAACAGGTTTTTGTATGTAATAACTTTTATAGCAACGTGTCGTTCTAAGACAACTTCTAGATATCGCTGCTAGAGGCGCGCGGTTAATCTTTACCTACATCGCCAATAATCGTAGATTACACTTTCATACTATGTATAAATATCGATTTAACCGCCGTAGTTTATCACCTTTAACATAACTTCGTGTCAAATATTTTATGACAGAAAAAAACCGATGAAAAAGTATGTAAATAAAAGAGTTTTGAAGAGTCTATTTAGTTACTTACAAAATTATTACGCGTTGTAAGTATAAATTGCGCAAAGGAAATGTTGAAAACTTCCTCCCAAGAGAGTGAGTAAGCAAACAATAATTATACTGAGAAGTTTGTTTAAATCTGAAAAACTTTTACTGACAATAGCCATTTTCGCATTCGATGAAATATTATTATCTATTTATCTAGAATAAATTTTCTACAGTTGTGAAGATGTTAAAGTATTTAATAACAAAACTTAATGTAGGTATATTCAAATTATCGTCGATCTTAGTTTAAGTGCTTCTTACATTTCAAATGCGTAATCGTAGGTAGATTCCTAAAGATTAATTCCTTTCTAACATACTTGTACATAAGAGAAGCAAAAAGGTTGTCAATTCCCTTGAATTTTTTTTGTATAATACCTACTTAAAAGCCCCGGTTACCATCGTATTATACTTATAACACTAGGTTTTGTATGGAACTTGTAGTCTTAGTCGGGAAACTATTAGACACAGTAGAATGTAAACATTTTCTCATTTATGCATGCAGTAGACTGTTTATTCTAAGGTTTACAGAAACAATTTAAAATGTTACAAAGTTGAGATAACACGTTACTCTCAACTCAACCTCTTATCGGATTACTGTTTAAAAGTTCGCTAATTTATTACGGAAGATCGATGAACCGATGTGCGTGTTCTATCAAACATTACCACACATAATTCTGTGACAACCATTAATCTTATGAGGTTGGTACTAATGCGATAACGTGGCTCTTGTAATGGATAGATGTTTGATACATTTCTAGTGTGGTCATGACTAGGCCCAATGGAGGATTCATTATAGTAGATAATGTTTTTTACTAATTGTTATTATGCCACGATGAATGAAATAGACTGACTGTGTGAAGTGAACGAATCGAACTGTAGGTACTAGTCAGTTTGCAAAAAATGCTTTAATCCAACTAATATTCTAACAATTTATTTTAGCTGAAATTGGTTAGTTGCCCCTTTGAATCTGCCTTGCCCGGGGATTGCGGATGTGATGATGTATGTATGTATGTAAATATGAAATATTCTGACTACAGAAGTACAAAAAAATATATTGAGTTTATACCTACATATATTTTATTACATGTATCATTTCGCCGTAACTAGTAACCTGTTCTTAGATCTTATCATCACGTATCGGTCAAAAAATTTTAACAATTGTTCCTTTTTCAAAACGTTTTCAATAAATCTATCTAGATCAATATGTATACGCATAGACAAAGACCTTGTTTAAATTGATCTTAAGGGACAAAGCGATTCTTGGCTCTTAAAACGGCTACAAAACAAATAATGGGGTGAACACACCCCGGAGCAATTATGGTGAAAAAACTTTGGGGGAACCCACTGCTGCGAGCGAGATGAGCAGCAGAATTTTCACCCCTCCCTTTGCATAAACAATACACTTCACCAAACATTCCGTGCATCGCTTTTTAGGGGTAAAACGTCTGACTCAAAATATACTTTATTGCAATCGTGTCATGTTTTACAATTGTTCTATACTTACCTATTGAACTCTACGTACCTATTATTCTTTGGAAGTTATATTGACTTATGAAAATTGTAAAATATCATTCATTATGACTGTATGGTGGTTTCTTAATAATTGAAATATTACGATATTAATATGTAGATTTGTAATATCCATGAACGCAGAAAAATCTCAGTTTGCGAAGGTAATGATGGGTATCTAAATTATTATTCATATTTGAAGACGTTCATCTACGCTTTTCTATCCCATCGTAAATACTTTCATAGATATATTGTTATATACGATTGGTATTACGCACCGAACGGAAAGTTTTAGGAACTTTTGATAAATTATCCCGTTGATTACTAACTCTTTTCTTTCTTGTGGCATCGTTTCAGTTTCGTGACTACTTAAATTTAACCTTATCATTTATAAGAGTTAAAGAGGATCCTGAGGCCAGTTAGCGAATAAATTACCTCTTTTCGCTTCGCCCCAATCAAAGACACTTCCGCAGACAAATGGGTCTTTTAAGTTGGTCTCTAACGCTACAGATACCTATTTTACTTATACCTAAGTGTATCAGTAATAAATTATCAAATTATTTCTATAAATTTCTGTTTAAAAACAAAACTTTGAATCGGTTCAGTTCATAAAAAGTCCGAAAAATAGCCCGATGGTAGCTTGCTTAAGATGAATTCGATAATTCGAATATTAAGTAAAATATACTAAGTATTTGCATAATATATGCGAGTGTTGTTCGACTAAGTATGTATCTAATTATTTTCAAGTCTTATTTTTGTTTTGGATAATTTCGCCTCTTCACATGAAAATTTGATTGACAAAATGACAATATGTTACCAATAAATAATTAATCCTTTCGATTGATGATAATTTAAATGGTAGCCAACAAATATTTTCAAAGTTTTCAGGGTAGTATAATGAGTAGAGATGTTTTTGATGGCATAAAAGGCGGTTGTGATTAATTAACGATCATTTACTCACTTAATTTGGATGAGTTTAAAAAATTACCTACTTACTCTTTCAATTCCTTGTCTTAAGAGTTAGAAGAATAAGACAAATTTATTTTCATATATGAAAATTGATAATCCGAATTGAAAGTAGATATGATTTGTGATCTAAAAATATTGAACGTTACCACCATTTGCCATACGTATTTTATTATGTTCGTTCTAAATACTCAATCTTTGTAACTAATATCTTAATATTAGTTACATGAAAAGTTATTGAATTATTTGTATATTGATACACGGAAACGGAAGGATGATTAAACGAGCAGTTAAAGTAATTAAGATAGTTTAATTGTGTTAATATTGCTTATACCTAACTATTTCTATTTTATAAAGTTAAAAAAATAATGAATGATAACATGGTCGTCTAAGAACCTACTTAAAAATTATTCCAATTCAATGTATAATAGAACCCAGAGCAACGTATTTAATTATTATTGTATGAAGTCTTGCACTTCCCTTCTAAATAATATATGTTTGCTTATGCAGAAAACCCAGCTGTTTTCTTTATTGGAACAAATCTAATTATTATTATTGTATTAGATATTATTCCTAATAAATCAGTAATGCACAAGCGCAAATTGCGCCGTAATCCTCAGTAGTTTCTGAAATATGCTTTAAAACAACCAGGAGATATAAGCAGATTTAATTTATAAAAGGCATAAAAAATTAAGCCTTCATTCGCTATTAAATTAGATTATCTAATGTAAAATCCTAGTGAGGGCTTCTGTAGGGTCCGCCTAGCACTAAGACACTTTGAGATGTTCCTAATACTATTATATCCGAGATTGAATAACTGCTAGAGCCTTCGTCTCATAAATCAACAAGCAAGATGCACTTACCGAGGAGTCCTCAGATCCTGTAAGTAAACGGTCCCGACGAAACGACGAGGCAAACTTAAATCCAATTAAACTTCCCCGAATCTTCAGTCTAATTAAACAAACATCGATCATGTCACCCAAAGTAACAGCCGTTTAAATAAAATGCGATAGTAATAAAATAATATTTGCCTCTGAGGCAAACTTATTGACCGGGATTGAATCCTGCTGTGAAATAAGTGCGTATTTATATTTGTTGGCGTGTGGATATTAATAATAAAATAAGAATTGTTTTATTGCCTCTCTTTGTTCTTTTATACAGTTGAAAAGCAATGTTATCGGGTGAATCAAACCTTTTTATTCAGCGATATGTTAACAATAATGAGTAGTAACTAAGTGTAATAGGTATAGGTTAGGATCACTGAGTAGGTATAATATTTTAGTTTTGTAACATCATGTTTATATGTGCATTTGAAGTAAGAGTCCTGAAAGTACAACTAACTATTCCTCAAAAACTGGGCTTCGAGCATGGTTCTTTGTCCATTAGGCAGTTATCCATTAGGCAGTTCAAAAATATGAAATGGCAATTCACCCATTTTCCCCACATAGCTGGGCGCTATAGTTATAAAAATTCCCATCCCCTAGCTGATGAAATATGCCTAGAACTGCCGCGTCAAAAATTGCAATTCCAATCGCAAGTCACCAGGGGTTATGGATTATGATGACACTAAAGTTATTTCAATTTACAGAGTATCCTTATGTGCACTATAATCTATTATTCAGATGTGAAAACCCCTCTTCAATTATGACATTTGATGTGCAAAGGGTCGGGGTAGTCCCGGAGCGCGGTATGCTATAGCAGTTGCATAAATTTAGTCAATTTGACACGGAATATCGGGGAGACGCCTCCGGGGCGACAAGGGCACTGCGCATCTCGATTCTCCCTAGTTCTATAATGCGAACGAACAGCACACAACTGAACTTTACTAAGATAAACGAGAGCAGTCATTTGTATAAAAATAAACACGCGCGGTGATATTGCCTTGTGTTCGTGAACAAAGTTTAATTTTCAGTATGGGTTGAACCAATGCTCATACTCATATAGTCGAGGGATAAATAAACACATTACTATTCAGTTTTCTGCGTAGTAGGGTAAATAAAGGGACCCGCAATCGCCGTAATTGCGCAACCAAGCACTCACCCTCTTCCTAAATATAACTATTACGCTTTTATTAAGCTTACCAAACCCGCCGAAGGGATACTCATAATTTAATTACGTACCCCAAAATAAGTTATTTCAAGTTGGAAGGAATTGCTTTGCTGGTTTAATCGAAATAAAGGTTTGCATAAGAAGTCAGAAGTTAGATAGACCAACGGTATAAATACGAGCGTCACTTTAGAATTTAGATTACATTGAGATCTCTATTTTATTAAATTGGCTTATTGTTTTAAGCTCTTATTTCTCAGAAAATTATCTATATTAATTTCACTTCGTGTTTTACTGTTGTAGTTAGTTTACTTTACTTGTTATATCGTTTATAACATTTCGAATTAATTAAAGTTGAGTTAGTTATTTACTCGGATAATGTAAGTTGTTTCGCGAGTGCTATTTATTCCAATAAATGGCGTCAATACTTATTCTAAGAAACCTTAGAGTGGGATAAGTGGTGGTCACGGTGTGCTCAGTGGAGGGCCATGAACGGATACGTGGGGGTCACGGACGAATACTCCATTCGATTAGCTTTGGTTGTAGCGAGCCAAAGTTTAGAGTCTTAGCCGAATTACCTGTATTAAGTACACAATAATATTATGTATAAAATGGTTGTATAAGTAATATGTTCAGTGAAATAAGTAAGTTGTATCATTCGGTTGAATATGAAACATTATCTACTCATAGTGAGACATCTGAGCAATCTAATAAATTATTGTTCATTTCATCAAAAAGCAAGGTAGCAGCGAATTATTTACTTCTGTAAGAATAAAGCTTTAGTCGTTAATTACAACTAGAAGTTTCAGCTATGCTCACTAAATTCGGTTGAACGTAAAGCGGAATTTAACTACAAGTAGATGGTTATTTAGGCACACTGTGCGTGTATGAATGTTCCGTACGATGTAGGTAAGTATACATATATTATAAGGAATACAGAAACCTACAATATGTTAGCGCGGTCCCGTATTCATGATGAATTACATTGTCTTAACGTCACGCTATGCATACGAGAGCCTGTTTGAATTTTCCTAGTTGTGCGTATATTACTGGAGTAGTCGGTAAAGGGGAATGTTATTAGGGATAATACGAGCCCCCTGGGACCCTCTGGACTGTAGACAATAACCGTTTCCCTTTCAATATTGCTTCACTACCTTCCGTTGTCGGCGCCGCCGCCGCCATCCGGAGATTTATAGTACAGCCCAACAACCTTCTGCTATTGTGAGATAATGTCGCTAATTTTATCAATGCGGTGAGAGGCAATAAAGAGACTAATTATTAGGCCGTAATCTAAGTGCCTTATTCATCAGGGTTATTACCCGAACGATAATTCGATCGGGTAATAACTACTTCACTTACCTAGTATATTAATGCAAGGTAAGTAAAGTATCTATCGAACATATTTTCTTTATTACGTATATCAACAGTTTTTTTGCAGTTGCTGCGCTTAAAAGGCGATTCTTTTAAATATTTGTATCCCTTTTATAAGCTAATTACACGGCTTTCTTATCAGTGTAAATAACGCGCCATACATACATAATTAATAAGCTAAATAATACAACACGAAAGTTTAATTAAAGCTTCAACTTGTCTAAGGTAAGTCGTTATCCGGTCACCAGAGTTAATTAACGTTTCATGGTTGTGGCAAAGTATCCTAGTTACTACTCATCATTTTGAGGCATTTTTACTTACGACGTTAGAACTATGAATGTTTATTATTCCCAAGAGAGTCAGAATACTTGTTACCTAGAAATTCAAGATAAATACATAGTAACTATACGAATGGGAGCTTTTAATTACATATGTAGGTATATACATATAATTATTGAATTAACTGCTAAGTATTTCAGCGAATTAGTATTAGGTAGTTAATGTATAGTATGCAAACTTGACAACTTTTTCCAGGAAAGGTTCTAACATGTCGTTAGCACCATTCTCGAGGCTTAAATGGAAGCAAATGTCCACATGATATTGATAAAATCTTAATTAAAATCCAATTGTGAACTAGGTGCACTTTAAAGGCTTTTTCTACAAATAGCCTCATGGTAATTATTTTCAATTTCGAGTTTCAGCCATGCACGTTTTTGCCTCATACTTAGCATGAACTAAGTCCGGACCCAAATGAAATACATTTTACGTAATTTCGCTGTTGAAAACATAAAATTGAAAACATAGTTATTATTTTTAAACGAGGTTTTGCAAAGCTATTGCCCGAAATATATTCTGCACATAGCTATGATCTTAAAATCGATATTGAACCAGAAATTGTGATGTAAAATAAATAAAAAATGTTATTACCTTTGACCGCACCATACAGTTTTTTTTTGTAAAGTGTTACGATATTTAAGGTTTTGAAAAAAAATATTTGGTCAAAATATTCTATTGCCTAACGATCTGTACAAACAGTTTTCAGGTTTCATATATAATAACAATATAATCCAAGAAGATCCTAGAGCCGCCAGACGTTACTTATTTCTCAAAAATGATGTAAATGTGTGGTATAGGGTAGTATCACTTCTTACTATAATCGTAAAAGTACTAGCTTGTTTGGGTAGTGGGCTAATTTGCAGGTATCAGGCGCGAAAGTTAGGGTAAGATATTTCTGACTTAACTTAAATTCTGATTGCTGGTTTTCATATACGTTGCGTAGAATACCATTGTACATCAATATTAAACATTGCCAGACACTTTCAGTCAGCAGTAACTTCCACCAGATGCTTTAAGCTCCTGAAAAAATAACGGAAATTTGCTTATAATTTCACTTTTACTGTTTTTTTTTTGTTAATGTCGATGATGACAAACTAATTATAAAAATCTAATTCGATGAGTATAATTTCAATAAAGCTATGTCTCGTTACTATTTTTTTGCTGTGTGGCAGTTGTAAGGCCCTTGCAATTAGTCGGTCTGCTTGGAAACATTCCAGATATAGTCGTTTAAATTTCATATTAGACATAAAGTCGTAATTTTGATGAGTTTTCATTATTTTTTCGGGAACTTTAGTGTCTGGTTGAATTTACTACCTACTATCGGAAAGTGTTAAGCTATGTTAAATATTGATGTAAAATAGTATTCTACAATATACAAGAAAATCAGCAATCAGAATTTCGGTTAAGTGAGAAATACTTATCCTAACTTTCACACCTGATACCTGCAAATTTGCCCACTAGCTAGTACTTACTCGTACATTTATAGTATGTATTAATACTAAGTAGTAACTAATAGTAATAGTAACCCTTTACCGTACGTTTCATTTCTGAGAAAATAAGTAACATTTGGCGGCCCTGGGATCGCGCTCTAATAAGGTGGTATACAGAATATAAAATAAAAAAATCGTTAATTTGAAAATATTTTTGGTTTTTAATTTATGAGATTAGTGTTAATATTTGAATTCGACGCAATTTGGGATAAATGCTCTTTAACTATGTCATACCAGTGAGTAAGGTCAATTGGGATGTTGACACCATTTATATTTAAATTTGAAATATCAATTCTAAAAAAGGAAGTATCGTAGTATGCTGTTAACCCTTATTGATTTTCAATCATATTAAGTCTAACATTTTTAATTTTACAAAAACTGCTTAATATTAAGTCAGTTGACTATACAGACTAGTGACGTCACACGTTGACAAGCCCATACAAAATCTATGAAGTGATTTCGTTTTGACAGCTCTTAAAAAGTATCTTAATTGACTAGCCAGTCAACATCCCTATTGTAGGATACCCACGTTTTTTATGTAATTACAGAAATACATTTTATTTACATTTATTTACTGACTTATCATCACGCCTACAATCCCCGAAGGGATATGCACAGTCCAAGGAACACTAAGGACGTTAAACCGTATTGAGCCAAAAATACATTGAGTTGGGTTGGATGGAAATTTGTAAAAAGGTGGGGACAAGTGCTTATTTCGTCGCCTATATAATTACAAACCTCTTACACCATTAATTGCCTTTTGCGACATAAGGTACATATGTAGTTGGTACATATTTTTTGAGTCCCAGACCAACAAGGGCACATCTTATTTATGCAGTTTAAAAAAGGTAGATCGCTTTCTCCTTCATCTCACGGAGGTCATATCAATCTGATCCTTGTAACAAGGTTAAGGCGCTATTTGTAAAAGGGCTGTTTGATCGGAGATTAGATGCAAAATGCGATCGATTCTCAGCCGTCTTGTACCGGTTATTCATGCGAGATTAGCTACGCCCCTGATTTAGTTTGTGGAAGGTGCTCATTAAGAAGTATTTGGTTTCTGTTAAACGATTGTTAACAAAGACTTTGAGATGTTACATTAATACATATATGTTTAGGGTAGTAAAAAGATTTTGTTGTTATTTTAATAAAAATAAAAAATTGATAAATAAAAGAAATTTAACCAGTTAACAAATATTCTTTGACTTTTACGTTCTTAACAGTTATAAAATATTTTCTTGTACTTTTCCCCAAAACATTCCTCCGACTGTTATTTAAAACATGATGATTGCTCAAGTATCGACATGGTCAAATTGATAAACTTAATAGGTCCGACGATAAGACTTCAAAATGTGTAAGTATTACTTCAGAAGATATCATCGTTAAAAGCTTTTGTATGCTAAAAGGAACCATGAAAGTTGATTTCAATCGATTTTATGTAGATGGGCAAGTAAATTAATAAACAGGTAATCTAATTACTGGTGACCCTTTCGGGTCGCAGGTATAAGCACGAGTGGCTCGTGAACTATAACTTAATAATGAAATTTTACTATACATCCATAATTAAAAGCATTGAAAGGCCTTTATATTTTTGATAATAATTTTAGTAGAATAATATATCAATAAATTTTTGACAGGGTGCACTGTATGATATCGTTATGGTAGATAACGATATCATAAGAGAGGTGGTAGCTCAATGGTAAGGATACGCGCCTCTTAACCGAAGGGTGTGGGTTCAAACAGGGGCATTTATACGGGATTTTTTAAAATTTATGTACGTATTTATACCACTAGCTCAGCGGTGAGGGAAAAACATCGCGATGAAATCAACCTGTACATTCTAACAATGTGGATGTGTAACCATGATCCAATTTGTCTTGTTCCCCTATCTAAGGGTTACGAAGGTCAGATCGGTAGTCGCTTCAGCAATTTTTTATTATTGTTTTTCTATAATGATGATGGTGGCTTTTTCAAGGTAGGTATTTTTCAAGATATGAGAGACATTTAATTAAGTTTGTTAGCTCAATCAGAATGCACAACATGTTTTTTGAGTTTATTACTTTTCTTTTGTTTACGTAGTTAGTTACGTGACGTAGACATGGGCTCTTTCTTATCTTAATTCATGAATAGTTTTTACTCTCTTTCTATAAAAAAAAAAAACAGTAATAATAAATTACCTTATTAATATTTATTGGGTTTGAAACATTGTTCTAGTTACTGTAGCTTGGCAATGCGGCTCTTGCTTTATTTGTTCAATTTTCCGTAATGCTGTGTCTAAATTGAGTTCTTCTTGTGCGCTACACGAGAATCAGACTCAGTCTACTTAATATTTAAGGCCTTGCAGTAAAGAACACGTTGTAATTTCAGGGTATGTGAGTACACATGTAAGTACTAAGGTTAACGTACCAGTGAGAAATATAATTTATTTATTCCGACCTAAAACCTTTTTCCAAAATCATAGTCTGCGCTATTTTAGACGAAAACAAAACGTGGAATGTCTTTTTAAGCGTTGTTCATTTGATAAAGTGAAATTAATAATTTACAACCAATAGTGAATATGAAATCGTGGCATTTTTGAATTTTTAGATTTGGTTGTACATAAGCAATATTGCGAACAACTTCCTAGGATTTTTCATTGCTTTAATATAGACCTATTGTAGGTCAATACAAAATAGATGAACCGTGGCATGAAATGTTAAATTTTCAGGTAATTGGATTCAAATCAAAATAGTTTATTTTTGCAAATTTTAGTACATGAATATTAATACTAAATTTAGATGTAATCAAAATCATAGACGGTTTTATTTTAATAGGAGCACACAGAGGCGTATGCAGGGGCAGGGGCAGGGTTTAGCTGCCCGTTCGTAAAATTACGAAAGTAGGTATTAATACATAACATTTTATAGAAAAACTTTTGTCATTTGAGAAATAGAACGATTTTCCCAATAATCGTATTGAAAACTATGCACTGACCCAATTTATAAGCGCACTGCCATTAACCTCTAGAATAGTATGAGTTATGACCTTCGAGATGTCCATTACACAATAGTTCCTGTTTAATTAGCTAGATGGTATCTATCCTCATGGGTTAATCAAAATTGACCAAACCTGTCTTGGTTGTCTCGCATATATGCATCGCTCCAGGGGTTCTTGATAAAATGGCGTATAAACTAACATACACTTTTCGATGAATAGCAATTCCATTTTAATGTTCTATCACTGAGAAGTTGACGTAGCATAGAATACCTAGAAGGTGGAAATTTAGGTGCTCATTATGAATATTAAATTGTGTCATTATTACCCCCATTCTATAATTACCATAAATTATAATATGAAATGAAATGGGCTATAACGACGATAGATTGAAATAGAAACATTAATTATTAGTCAATATGTTCGCTTAAAAGGTAATTAGTTACATGCAGGGTTTGTGTTGCTGGTGAAATAGTTCTATTGTCACATGCAATAATTGTTAAATAATGCGTTGCTTGTGTCTGTTACACTGGCGCCATACTGGTATACACGTAAAACTTAGCGATGGTTAGTTTTTTTGGGTGTTTGATTGTGTATTGTGTAGAATTTTCCATCTAACCCAGCCTAATTTTATATTTTGGTATGTGGCTAGCTGCCCTTTGACTCTGCCTCCCCCTTCGGGGATTAAGCGCGTGATTATACGTATTTATGCAGTATCTAGTTTAAAAAGTCGGATTATTCGGAGATATTTAATTTGGCGTCCATGGCTTTTTATGGTACCTCCTTATGTACCATTTTAAAAAATAACGTTTATTAGTCTAGTTCTGTCAAACAAATATCATTATGCAGGGAGATGGATGCCTTAGGAAAAACCTAAACGTGGTATTATTTGTGCTGGTAAAAACTATAATAACGGTTAATCTATATTCATGGGGTAAATTTTGATAGTTTTTGTTTTAAGGCGTTTTGCTAGGTTTATTTTAACGACTGCAAAACAGGCAAAGCGCTTTTCGACGTTATAGGTAAAGCGATGAAAGTTTAACTTTATTGGGTTTGACAAAATTGCGTTGAAAACCTTATTGTATACCACGGACATTTTTACTAGTCCGTTTTGTATACGTAACCAACTAGTACTGTACAGAAGAGATAACCCTCAATATATTTTTACAATATTTCATATTGTACTTTTACCTTCTATCTTATCACTTTGTGTGATTAATTTTGTATACCCATGTCAAATTTAGTCAATTCTAGTCCTAAAACTCTTTGAGCTTAGCTGTGGATAGACAGACGGATATGACGGAATAATAAGGGTTCCATGTTGAGTATCGAACCGAACTTAGCGCTACCGCGACCCTTAGCTCTTTGTTATAGTTCAGTTTAAGCTCCATTTGGCTGCTCATACCTAAAGTAGGGAAACACTCTCTTAGAAAGCCTTAGCTAAGCTAATTTAGGTTTGCTGATTGGAAAATGGAATAATCGCAACAGGCCCCATGACAGGACGAAAAATAATATCGTTCGTATCAGACAACATCACAATCTGTTCTGATCTGAGCTAATCCCAAAGTAAGCTTATGCATTAAATTCGTTAAGTGGTGTTAAATTTGATCTACTTTTAGAGCACCAAATTATCAGTCTTTACTTAATCGCGTATATTTTTTGGTTTAAATAAATTTTAATTGCGTTAAAAAAAATTACATTTTTTTTAATTAAATTCCCCAAATTACGATTCTGTGATACCTATTTTCATAGGTATCACAGAATCGTAATTTGGGGATTGGTCTGCTTTGGTCTGGTTAATTTATGCTTTAATTTAGTAAACCTCGTTATTTTACATTTTGGTTTCTGACCAGCCGACTTCATGACATGGCAAATATGATCTATACACCTTTGTAAAAGATGTTGTTGAAATGAATAACTATCGAGTTTTTTGTTGATAAACGATAAGCGTTGATTTGACGATTTATAAGTGTTTGTTTCAAACCTTTATAAGTAGAAAGTATTTTGACTTTGAATTTGACTTTATGAACGCAGTTTCAAAATGGAAGTAGTTTATATATACAATTTAAATCTACATAAATACCTAAGTGAGTAGGGGGAAGGGGGGGGTGTCAAAGTATACAAGTGGAGTTGTTACGGCAAATGGGGGTGTCATATGACGGGCTTTATTTGCACATTTGCAAGTCCTGAACTTTTCCGTTCTAATTTCACAGGACCATTTTGACTGCTAGCCTAAAATTGAGATAAAAAAAATATTTTCCTTTTAAAAGGTACCATCTTTGGAGTTTATAAACGGGGTTAAAATTAAAAGGTTCCATTTTTGGAGTTTATAAATAAATGATTTGGATTAACCTATTTTTTACGGAACAATAAACAAGTCTTTAAATTAAATTAAATTGACACAGACATTATCGAATGGTCTATTGCAATTGAATTTATTTAAAAATATCAGTGCTACACAAACATCGTAGCATTCGTGAGATGCCAAATGTGGCTATTTATCTTATTTTATCTGACAGCACTCCTAATTTTAAAGCCAAAAGTTTTCAAGACTTAATTTTCAGAATGAAAATTGGATAAGCTCAAAATTTACTAGGTCGTCGGGTTTACAGCGATGCTTTTATTTAACGCTTTTATAAAACCCTATTATATTAACGATAAAAGAATGTAAGTCAATAAGTTTCAAAGAAAAAAAAATAGAACACAATGTGACTATTAAAAACTTTATTTTAAATCATTGATAACTTTAATTGTTATAGATCACAATAACTGGTCACTCGAAATGAGATTGCATAATTTTTAAATACCTATTCAATGATATCTCACATTATACGAGTACTCTGTCTACTTTAATTTTCTTTTTATAAAATGGCTTTGGTCAAATTATGATAAATTTTATTGACATAAGAGTCATCAAAGTGGGTCAAAGCGTTTGATCTCTGTAGCATCACAAAGGAACAAACATACATACATAATAAATACATTATCATGCGCAATGCTAAGCGCAGTCAGAAGATTGAGTGTATCTTGAACCATAGAAAACTTTGAAATAATTTATAGGCCCGACACGCTTATTGTTTACTCTTTCAGATTCTCAATATTTTTCGAATATAATTATGAATAAATATCGTGGACTATTTATGCGACAAAAAATAAATCACGAATGTAATCTCTTTTTAGTTCGATTCCTAAGAATTAATGTTTCACTTAAAGCTTAATAAAGTTCTGTAATTGTAGGTTACACTGTTCATATTGTTTAGCTACTGAGACGGCATGTAACATTTTCCCAGCGCCCTAATTAAACTAACACGGTAAACCAACCAACTCGTGTGCAAATAAATACGATTTAACTTTAAAGCATTTCTTAAATTGCCTTTTGCAGAAACATTATGACACTGTCATATAGATAACGGACTAGCGTCTACAAATATGAACTTTGCATTTCACAACCATTATGAGCAGAATTCATCCCACGAGAGGGTTAAATCGGAGAGGCCACTTTGTTTAGAAGTTCGTCATTTCGGAGTTAGAAATATGAAAATTGGTCTTTTGATGTCAATGAAGGAAGGACGAAACCACAGCCAGTTACAACTTCGAAAGTAATTTCGTTGAGTGTATCATGAAGGCACAGATAGACGTCATAAAGCTAGAGGTGCCAAACAAATGGTAAGTACTGGCGTCAGTGCCAAGTAATGTGTAGTAGACATCGTACACAACTTCATTTATTTAAAATAACACATATATAATATATAAGACGGTCATTAATGAATTGTTCAAATTTCCTGTTCAATTCCTATTTTATAAAATCATCAAAAAAATAATAAGGTGAGTGTAACGGGCTATCGTTTCACCCTTATGCTAAAGAAATTCTATGAAAATATTGCGTTTTGGCAGTTGATAAAAATACGTGACCGATTCGTCTGCTATATGTTAATATAACATTAAAGTAAAAGCGTCAAATGTTTGCCGCATGATGAGTGAGAGTACCGGCGACCCAACCCTCTTTATAACCGGCAACGCATCGGCAATTCCTCTGGCGTTAGAGTTGTCTATGGGCGGTTGCAATTGCTTATCATCAAGTGACCCGCCAGCCCGTTTGGCACCTCTAATATAACAAAAGATAAAGAAAAACAAAAGCATAATTGTTAGATAAGTACCACTACAATTAAAGGCTATGACATTTGTAGCAAATGGGCCATTATGACGTAATATACGCAGTTTAAAGTACTTACCTAAATGGTTGTAGTTATCATTGGTTATAACTATAAATTGTGTAATTAATATAATTATATATTATAGTAATAAAATACAAAACATGTTTAAATACAAATTAAGCACGTTATTACAAGGAACGTAGTAAATTATTTCACAGAAAGTTTTACGTGTTATGGTTGTTGCACTATGCGTGAATACGTTTGTAAGTTTCGCGGTAAATACTTTACGTACCAAAACATTACAGCTATGGTGGAAAAAAATCAGCCACGCCGCTTGCATGCAAAGTGCCTGATCGCCTATTTTTATAGACTACACTATCGAAAAATGGCGGAAACGTTTACATTGCTATGTAATATATTCATAAAATTGTTACCCTTTCCGCGGAGTGTAGTAATGCTAACGAAACGTAAATTTTGAGTGTCCTTTGTTTGAGTTGGACCCCCATGGTGGCAGCGAACAATTTAATTTTGGCTTGCAACTCTATATAATGTGTCTGCGTTTTTGTTAAGATTTGTAGTTACAATGTTGGACACAAGAAACATTATCGTCTAACTAATATAAATTTTTGGTGACTTTTGTACGACCTCAGAGTTGTCGTCTGGGGTGGTGGTAGGTGAATGGTAAGAAAACGCGTTTATGCGATGGGTCTTCAAGCCTGGGCATGTACTTCTAACTAACTAACTAAATCTCACGCCACTTCCCTAGCAGGGTAGGCAGAGAGAACCGAACTCCATAAGGCACGATCCTTACACACCTCACTTGCTTCTTCAACATTAATGATCCTTTCATACAAGATCTTCGGTTTAAATTTCATTTTTTTTTTAAATCTGAACACGGATCTATACCGCTTGGCGGTGAGGGAAGACAGCGTAAGATGTTTCCTTACGCTGTCTTTGCACATTAAACAATTATGGATGGGTAGCCACTTTGTAACCCTGACGAAGGTCGGGTTGGCAGATCGGTAGCCGCTTTCTGTACTAACCAGACTGTATGAGACAAAGTCGACCAAGAATGGGATACTGCTAGAAAGAAGAAGAATAAGTACATCTATACTATCTATTACTAATTACTTTCTGAGAGCCTCCGCTGCGTGCGCTGCGTAAAAGCTTAAAGTTTCGCAAAAATCATGTGTCACAGAATTGTTCCCTCTTAAAAGTTCTAAAAAATGTGTACAGTATATAAATGTGTGTGTGTGAGCGAACCTTAAAAGATGGACATATACTGTACAGTATATGTCCATCTTTTAAGGTTCGCTCACTATAACCTTTTTTATGCTAACCAAATTTGTTCTAAAGTAATGCATTATTTGCGAAGGTGTTTTATAAACATAATATTAATCCTTATCCAAATAAATAGATACGTTATTCATCACAAGTATTTAATTTAAAACATTTCCCTTTACGTCATTTGATTTCAATGAATATCTTAGGAGTTATCGCAGTTTTAAAATAACATCGCAGCAAAAAATTACTAAGTACTGCGCGCGCAATTATGATGTGTAAGGTCGGCCGAAGTACTTTAAAATATCATAAGTTTTGAGTTTTTTTTTGAAAATAACCCCCGTACAATCTTGTCGTAAAAGGCGACTAATGGTTTACGGGCTTTTGGGTATGTGATTAAGTAGGCGACGAGCTAGCCACTTGTCACTCCTTTTTCACAGCTTTCCATCCAACCCAGCTCACTGTCCCATGTTGGTCTGGGACTTAAAAATAAAATGCCAACTGTGGTTCTTGCCTAGCATGTCGTAAAAGGCGACTAATGGTATATCGGGTTTTGGGTGTGTGATTATGCAGGCGACAGGTTAGCCGCTTTTCACTGCTTTTTCACAATTTTCTATCTAACCCAGCCCGACTTTGTTTTTGGCTGAATGTGGTTGAAGGGGCATGCTGCCCCTTTGACTCTGCCTACCCCTTCGGGGATTATGGGCGTGATGTTATGTATGTATGTATGTATGTATGTACAATCTACATCTACATGATATATAAGATTATAAGACCCAGTACATTTACCTAACGTTTTAAAGTTAAAACTTACTAAAAAAAGCGTGATGTAGGTACCTAAAACAGCTTTTTAACGTAAGTATTATCTATACTTATAATAAATCTGTAGAGAGGTCAATTCTGTACATGAAATATATTTTCAAAATAACTATCAGGGGGTGATTAGTGATCGATACTGATGCCTAAAATGCAATCAGTAAAATTGTTGTCTGTCTGTCTGTCTGTATGTTCCTTATAGAAACAAAAACTACTCGACAGATTTTAACGAAACTTGGTACAATTATTCTTCATACTCCTGGGCAGGTTATAGTATACTTTTTATCACGATACAATCAATAGGAACAGAGTAGAGAAGGGAAATGTTGGGAAAACGGGGGAAGTTACTCCATTTTTTAAGCTTCCGTCGCGTGTGCAGCCTTAATGGTTAAAGTTACATAGAAATTATGTATGACGAAAATAGTCTTTATAATATTAACCATAAACGCGGGTGACACCGCTGGCACAGCTAGTTTAAAAATATTTTCACCTTCTACGTAAACGAAGTCGCGGGTTAAAGTTAGCGTACGCGTAGCCTAAAGTAACTATTATAAGAACTACATAGTATATAATATAAAGTATTTTTCGTTAGGTAGGTGTAATTTTACTGAGCTCGTACCAATATTTTTGTTTAATAATACGCATGTGTGTTTCTATAGCAAAATATATTTAAATTTATTTTTAAATTAAATATTTACCTATATAAAATTTATTCAGAGTCATGATTAGGAAAATTGACAACACTGGCCTTTTCTAGTAAATTGTGGTTTTGGATACATTTCAGATTGCTTTTCTATTAATTTTCTTTTCGTTTTTTTTATTTACTGGTGTAGACGACAGGCTGGTTAGATGCTATGCTTATGTCTGATTTTATACCCTTTGTTTATTTGCTTTGTCATATTGCCTTCTCTGCCTGTCTTGTGTGAGCTGCCTTTCTATCGTGTAATTTGTTATTTGTTTATTTAATTTAATACTAAGCCCTCTCCAGAACCAACCCTTTCATTCATATAGTCCACGAGTAAAGATAAGTTTGTGAAAATATAAAGATGGATTGATTATTTTGATGTATGTATCTTCCTACTTATTACACTGTTTTATAACGCACTTATGTTAGCTTCTCTTTTAACCAACAATTGCACATCCCTTTTATTCACCTATTCATAATTTATTGTGATATCGATTTGAAACTTTGTAAGCATCTAAAGCTTGAATGACAATATAATAATTTAATACCCTCGAGCTGTTCGAGATTGAGCCAAGAGGCCGATAGTGGAATTATTAACGGGCACCAGTAAAACCTCTCAGTTTTGGACATGTAAGTGTCATTTGATTAGTTTTGACGAGTCTCTACATTAAAATTCCAAAAACGCAAAAACGGATTGATTGACGTATATTAGATTACCTCATAAATCGCGTGATTTTGCTTGAATGCTTTGCAAATTCTTTCGTTTTGATCTACGAAGCTAGTTGTGAAATTATCTTCTTATGAATAAAGTGTAAATTTCAACGTTGCATGTTCTGTGATGTCATTATCCATTTATGGCTGTCTCTTTGGACGTCGTTTATCTTCAGATGAAAATTAATAAAATACATACTTTGGCCCGCTTCCTTCCTTCCAGCTGGCTTACGCTTGGCTCTCAGCTTAGCTTAGCGGTCTATTTCTCTCATTGTATCTGTGATTAACAGACAATAGAATTTTTTGATGCCAATTTCTATTGTAATCGTGTTTCAATAAACGATAAATTATTAGTGCTTTAACCGAGCGTATAAACTGAAAATAAGTGGTAAGTTCATTTGTCAATAATTTCGCCATAACGACTCTGTAGTCGGCATGCTCTGATCAGCACACGAAATACGGGTTTGATAGCAGAATGCTCATGGTCGATAGCATAATTTTGTTTTGTTCAGACGGATCTACCTAGGGTTGTTTTTTCGCTTGACTCCCTATCCTCGGCGTTACTACACGTGCTGCATTGGTGAGTTGTGGTGGTGGTTTGGACTTGGTTGCGTTGGACTTGGATTTATACGTGGTCCATTGTCTGATATCATACAGAGCTCTACCCTTGATTCGGGAATTTTGAACAAAAGTGTATTTTCCGTGACCAAGTTCCGTGACCAATACTTCGTGTTGTAGCAGTATCCAAGTAAGGGTAAGCTTTTTTATTTTATATTATTGACATATTACACGTCAAATTTAGTCCTATGCATTTTTTTCTACTTTCTCGTATGTTATTGTTATGTCTTTCTCAGTCGGGGTTGGCTTCAACCATTAGATTAGATTAAGATTAAGTGAGTCTGGTTATCGAAGCGACTGCCATCATCGTTAGACGAAGAACACATCTATATTGTTTCCCGCACCGTCAGTTGTATAAATTCGTATTGATATTTAATAATAATATAAAAACGAATTAACACAACTGACGGTTGGACGGTTATTTATATTTATTAATAATTTGTCCCATGTTGGTCTCGGACTTAAAAAGAAAGTGCCAACTCTGTTTCTTGCCTAGCATGTCGTAAAAGGCGACTAATGGTATATCGGGTTTTGGGTATGTGACTGTGTAAGCGACAAGCTAGTCACTTGTCACTACTTTTTCACAATTATCCATCTAACCCAGCCCAGTTTTATTTTTGGCTGAATGTGGTGAAACTCCGACTCTACCTACCCTTTTAGGGATTATGGGCGTGATGTTATGTTATGTTTGTGTTATATTTAAAAATCACTGAATTTGAATTAGTAGGCACCTAACCCTCGCATGTCTTCGCTATTCAGCTGTTACCGGACTCTTTTTTTCCGCTAACTATGAAATTCAAGCTTAAATTCAGTATCAAGTTCCAATTATTTTGCTGGTTGGATTAATCCTTTCAGTTTATGTGCATCTACTTAGGAGGCATAGAAGGAAAAAAGATTTCGTACAGGAGTTAGACACGGTAATACACGGTGTAAATTTTTTATCGTACTCGTAACGTCAAAGAGATTTTTGAATTGAATTTTCCGGTTTGCGCGGCAAAGCTTCAGGCTGTCTAAAGGATTTCATTCGTAGTCAAAATAGTGTGTGAAAATTTCCCGGCGTTGACACTATATGAGAAATATCGTTGTTTTGTTGTCACCAACCACAAAATGAATCTTCTCTTTATGAGTGCGTCTCGTAAAACCTAATTTGCGTTTGAGCTTCTATGTAGTGATATGGATTTTGGTAAGTACAGGTTAGGTCATTCACATGGTAACAAAATATGTATATGTCATAGGATATATACATATTTTGTTATATGTATATATCCTATGATATAGATATATAACATATATATAGATATTAGTCATCATTTTAATTAGATAAACGGTTGTATATATAAAAACTGACCTGCTACATGTACACACATTCATTTTATGAGCCCAGATCTCCCTCAGGTCTGGGTGTTCTAAACGGCAATTTTTAAAATACTTCATGCATATGTTCTGAAAACTGAGTTCGCTGAAAATGTTAACTCCTAAACAAAGTTTTTTACCTTTCTATGGATAAGTGTATTAATTAGGTATGTATTACAAAAACTTTAGTCAACGTTACAAAAGTGATTATCCCATACTTCAATGTACTTAGTATGTACTTATGTGGGAGAGAAGGCCAAACAAATAGTTATAGGAACGCCTCAAATAAGTCACCCTCGAAGCCAGAGGAATACATAAAAACAACTGTTAGTAATAAATTGTTTTGTGACGGTTTTTCCGAAACAGAACGTTTCATTTTGCGTTGAAATTTACGAGTGCTGTAGCGTTAGCCAATCAATTTGGGCAAGTTTATGAAACGCCAAACGTGTGTGTAAAAGTGTTAAGATGGACCGCCATCGGAAGTAATATCGGAGTAATAATACTGCCTCGCTTATATCTGATAACCTTTTTAATTTTCCGTATCATGATAAATTGGTTAAATCCATTTTGGTTTAGAACTAAATAATAATGTAGGTACTGTGTTCCTTGTCTCACATGTTGTAAAATGCGACTAATGGTGTACTGGGTGCCTATTGGATTTGTGGTTGATATGCAGGCGACAAGCTTGACATTTGTCACAAATTTTTCATAATTATCCGTCTATCGCAACTGAATTATTTTTTTTGCATATATGTGGCTAAAGGAGTTTATTGCTTCTTTGACTCTGCCTACCACTTCAGGGATTGCGGTTTGTATGTACGAATACAACATACGGTAATTTTATTTTCAAATTCCTTGGAATTTGGCACACCCTGCTCCAAAAAACAGAATCGCATGGTTTCTTTTATTTCTTTTGTCGTAATATGTAAAACAATGTAGTTACATTGGCAAACATTCAAATTACATTGCTAAAATAACAATTCGTGTGAGATCTCATTGTAAACGTTTCCTTAATTATAAAAATTAATTTTAGTTTTGGGTCTTTACGCAATTTTAGGAAAGTTTACTTAATCTCTTAAATAGGCGTGCTTTTGCTCTTTTCAGCAGCAGAATGTCTGAAAATCTAGTAATAAGTGAATATACTTTTAAAATTTAGCTAAATGTGGCCTTAACAACGGTTCAAGTAAAAATAATTAAGACACTTTAATAATCAACCCTACAATTAGCGGTATTAGACCCGACTTGACGTCTTAAATAAATTTTACTTATGGTGCTATTATTTTTACGACGCAAGGAGCCACAACATCATTTTTCAGTATTAAATAGTAACCTTTCGTTGATGGAATTGTAGGAATGTGCCTAATTATATAATTTATAAGAGTAAATAACTAACACACTCAATAAAAAAAACATACTATGTATATTAAATGTGTCTGTAGAAGTCTCCAAGATGGTCGACGAATTGCTGTAACTTTGTACAGGAGAACAAGATACTAATTGATAGATTATTACTACTTCTAACTACTACTAGTAGATTATTCAAATGATAAATATAGAAGAATAGTGTTCGCTTGCGCAGATAATGCGATTCATTGAGATAAAGAAATTGTCTAATTGCTATCGAGTTTTATTCGGGTTCTTTTATATAGTATGAATGAACTTGAATACTCTGAATGGGTAATGATATTGGTGCTGCAAATTTACAAGTTCTTTTTTGAAGCTGAGATGAATAAATGTCACTTCATTGCATAAACAACATTAAAAACACAACTTCGTCAGGATATCTCTCTGCCATACCTGCATTATTCAATATTTTCGATTAAGTAAGCATTTATCAACTTTTGCACACATTTCTATAGACTTCCCTGAGGAATACGATTCGCAACGACAAGAGCTCGCACAATAGAGAGATAGGACGAAATACCCATCTAAGTCTTCGTGTGTAATGGAGTATGGAAGAATTATGATTATAATTTCTATAGGAAAAATGTTTCGTGTTGTCGAAGCGACGCAAGGATTTATTTATTGTAAAAGCCCATCAAATGCCGAATTTTCCTTTATAAAAGAAATCGAGGCCACGGGTATTTCCAGGCTTCCATCAATTGAGACAAAGCCTAGAGGCCACACTCGTCATTTGAGCATTCTCTTTTGTAAGTAAATATAACTTCACTAGTACAGAAAAAATATATTTATATGTATGAGAAATATAAAAATGTCAGCCACGTTTGTCTTTTAATTTATCTACACTTTAAAAGCGATAAATGGTAGGTACCTATATTTGTGCCAATTATATTTGTTTGACTTTGGTGTAATAATCAGTGGTGGATTTACACTAGGGGCAGTCGGGGCTAGTGCCCAGGGCGGCAAATTTTCTAGGGCGGCAGAATTTGGAAACTAAGAAAAAAGGTTCTTTACAATATATAATTAACTAATTCTTTTAAATAAACATTTTATCTTTCAAGGAATAAAATTTATGCATTATGTATTAAATTAAAATTTTGTATACTATAATATAGGAAATTTAAGTGAAAACTATTCAAATAGCTTAATTTTATATAAAAAATAATAAAAGTTGTGTTTTTTGTTTTCTGGAATTGATAAGTTGGAATTGATAAATTAAACATAATATATAATAAATAATATATAATACATAATAAATTTCCTGCAATTAATTAGTTATTCTAATTTTTAAGAAATAAGATATCAAAACTATTAAAATAAAATTTAAGTCATAGGGCGGCATTTTCTTCAGTGCCCCAGGGCGGCACAAATTTAAATCCAATCAAGTGCAATGAACTCTTTGTACATACGTCGCAAATCCACGAAATAGAAGCATCGTTTTCCCATTTGTCACTTTGTTTGATTCAACAGGAGTGAGCCTATAGATTTAGGGCGTTGCGTGAAACGTAGCTAGTCGATGTCTCTTAAGTAAGAAAGTGTAGGTCGGTTTGTCTTTTTTTCTTGTCAACACAAAGCATTGAAGCAATTTATATTTTGCACTACGATAAACTAGTTATCCCTCGAGTTACAAGAAGCAGTTTTATAATGGAAAAATAAAATGCTCCCAAGGTATGCGGTATGCGGTTCTAGATCACCTATCCTTCCTGTTTAGTTTTGTTGAGTTACAAATTATTAATACAAGTGTCATTATTTAGATAAGCAGCATTAGATTACCATCATCTGATTTTTCCGGCCGAGGGCGGCAGGCACAATATGCGTTATCGTCTCTTTCACAGACGTGACTACCCCTTTGCCAATTCAACTTGCTGACCTTTAGGGCCGTGCACAATGATCCCTGGTTTTAAGTAGGATTACGAATCTTGTTTCTGAAAGCAAACTCGAATTCGTGTATTCATATCTAGCTGAGCGATTTTGATCTTACCGGCCACCAAATACAGAAAATGACGTGCACTTCGTAAAAGAGGCTCCTGGCGTCCATTCGCACGAGCCGACCGCCTCAAGTTCATCTTCCGTTTTGGCATACTATCTAAATGTAAATCAGAAAGCGGCTTACACAAACGAACCATAAAAACAAACGCCTTTCCATTTAATATTTCATAAAATGAGCCCTGTAATAGCCGCGCTTATTTACGATTTTCTTTGAAACTCATGAACGGCTTACCTCTTGATTTAAGAAAGGTAAAGGTAAGTAGATGTAAATATTGAATTAATAAAACATCTCCTTGTTAATATTCTACAAGGAAGCTTCGTAATTTAGGTTTTTTTGGTTTTATTAGTATAATTTTCTGATATCAAATTTGGCTTTCGGATATGATATGATGCCCGATTAATACTAAAAGAAAGGATTTTATGTATGTTATAAAATTTACAAGGTATTAACAAAAAAGGATATTTAAGTTTTTTGGTCCTGTGAGCGTTGTTACATTCTACATATGACATTAGATATACATTATGTAGTCTCTTTGTCGAATAGGAACGTAATTTTTAAATGTACATTTTTACAGATTCTCTAAGTGTCTCAGGGTTAATTTATCAAATTATGCTGAATGTACAATACAAGCATATTATCTCCCAGAGATATTTACAATAAGAATTAGTTATGTGTTTTCTCTGCTATCGACTTAGTCGTATTTCACTTTTGAATGTAACAAAGGACAACTCAAATACTCTTGACCTTTCTAAGGGATTGTATGGAATTGAGTGACATTCTCAACATTTTCGAGTACTAAAAAGACGTGGTTATATTTGAATTTTTCTTTCGTGGATTTTTGAATCTTAAATTGGTTGGTGTAAAATTTTACAAGTTTAGTTAGTTTTACCAAGAAAAGTTTCCTTGTTTATATGAACTGTGTAGCTGTAAGAGTTAAATTGATATTGCAAATACTTACTGAGAAAACTTTTACAGATTTAAGTTATTTATACAGTTTCTCTCAAGGCTATCAATATGGAGGAAGTTTTCCAAGGACAACACCAATCAGTATTGTTTGTATAACTCTTGGAAAAGTCACTTTGGATTGTATTATGTATATATTCAAAAATATTGAATCATTTCCTAAAAAGTAAAATACTCATAGTTTTAACACGAGAAATAAACACAAACTTGCTGTTCGTTCGGGGTATTACTAGTTAGTATAGCTTGTAAACCCAATATGTTGGTTTTGATGGCTCCACGCAGACGAAGGTTCGGGTACAAATATAAGTTTATTAAGGAAAGTTCACCGTTACTTTTGTATTCTTGCCGGCTTTACTATTACAAATATAAGTATTTAGTTTATCTATACCGATGTTGTAATATGAAGTATCTAATCGCTAAATGTTGTATAATTAGCCCAATACTACCACAATGTGAGCCGTCATTACGCTTATTCAGGCGCATAGAACAAAGAATGTTACCCGTGGCCAGTACAATACAAATTATTATCAGAGCTTAACTAGGGCATTTTTTTTTATACATCGAATATCATATAGTAAATCATTTCTGTGAGAAACCGTAGTGCAAAGATTCTCACAGAAATATTGTAAAAAGAGTTCATGATATACAAAAGTATATCATGAAATGTTAAGCATGTTGGTATTCTAGGAAGCACCCAAATACCATACAACTCATTTATTTGGAAGTATAAATATTTTTCTCACTTAAACATTTATACGTTTCAGTTCGGATGTTTTCATATTAAGAGTGGCGTTGAATGAAAATATTTATAAAGAATTCCTTTAAAAAAGTCAAAGCATGAAAAAAGGAATTATTGCAAGCAATGCTCTTTTCGGTTCGCTTTTGCTGAAAATGTACCTATGGGGTATTTGGCCTCCATCAATGCCATTCCAAAGAATAGAGTAAGCCAATTTACTGGATACGCATGTCGGGCAGAAAATAATAGGTTTTATTTCAAATACATATTCGCACGCAACGTAACTGTTTTAATCTTTACTAAAGTTGTTTATAGCGGCGTAAGGGCAGCGTTAACAATATAAAGTAAACATAAATGCTCCCATGTGGTGACCCAAACAAATCTCACGATCCCTTCTAAAAGATCTGCGATCTCATTTGGGACGTTTTGCTCTCAAATCGACCCGAGTCTACGTCCGCATAGAAAATTCAGTAGAGGTTTTATGTAGACATTTCATCCGGTCAGTCCGTCATGTATTTTATTTATTTTGGATGCAGGCGAATAAATAACCTGACTGGCACGTTGATATTGCGCCTCTATGAAATCTTTTGTCTTCATAAACCTTTCATGTTATGCCCAGCGTAATTTTTTAGGGATCGGTGCGATGTTCGTTTATAAAACATCTTAGATCACATATTCACGTACAAATATTAAGTTGAATATTTTTATTAGACCGCAAACGTAAACAAGTCGCCGTAGCTTAGCCCATAGGCGCTTGCAACAACAGAGGTGTCACTTGCACGTTGCCGACCTTTTGAATATTATGTTAGGGACTCACCGCGGTGGCAGTATACATAGTCTGTTTCACCTAAGAAGATTCCCGTGACAGGTGTCAATACTCCTTTTCGAATAGAATAGAATAGAATAAATGTTTATTTGGCACATTACAAAATTTGCTTACAAACTAAAACTTTTCATGCATCGTACTTTTTACGAATCAAATTATATGGTTTTAAACATATTTGACTATACACGATAAAATCATTGTAAAAAATAATTAATAATCTCAATTTATTAATGTAAACACGGTTAATAAATTTTCTTCATAAATTTATTACTAATTTAAATTTAGGATAAATATTGTATAATTTGCATACTATGGGAATCGGAAAGTTTACTCATAGAGATTGAGTCTGATTGAGGGAGACACTATTAGTCACGTAACATCATAAATCGATATGGCCGGCATCTTTTCATCGAGTAAGGATATTTTACAAAAGATATTTTATAAGCGTACATTTCAACCGAAAAAAATGTTCCGAACCATGTGACAACAAAGAAGTGTCCCCTAAGACACAAACAAAAACAAACCATACTTATTTGGATGATTCGGAGTCTTCCAATCACGTGCGCTTAAGACATATCTTCATATTATTTAAGTGAGAATATATTTATATGAAAATGAATCATAGTTTAAAATTATTTTCATTTTCATCGGGATTCAAAATAAAATAAATAAAAAAGTCGATTTATCTGCCATACAACTTTTTATCGAATTCAAAAAAAAAAATTGAATGGCTGTGTGCATAACTATTAACGTCAAATCAAAGTATCACGGAACTCTTCTTAGGTGAAATGGACTATAATGGACAAGCACGAAAGGCATCGTCAGCATTGCGATTCCTCAGAGTATGGCTCCCTGTTCTCTCAGCTATCGAATGAAACGCAGCAGTTTGCGAGCCACTAATTTACGCCAGCTTTTTCTGAGACGGTGGATCATCCCTTTGGTCAAGCCAGCCCAATCGCTCAGGCGCGGGTGTGGCTTTTTCACTTAAAAAACGTATGAGGTTGGTTCATAAATACTGATTTTTTTTTTACCCAAAATTACATGATGTTTTAATTTACGATCTTTGGACCCAAAAGTTACAGTAAAATTTTGTAGGTTAGATTTAGGCATTTTCAATCCAGCCTAAGTATTTTTTTTAATAATACTAAATGATATACATATATAGAAAATTTATTGGAAACCTCTTTGAATTATAGATCTTCTCAGTTTAAGACACACCATAGCGCAACCATAAGTACTGCCAGCGTAATTCAGAACCCTTGAAAACTGAGTACGACTTATCTCTCGGTAGTTTTCCATCTATTCATTTTCGTACACCAACCGAAATGCCCATTTCGAAATGATGCTGCAAAATTCTGACCGAGTGGAATGGAGGGGTCGTGTTCAGTTTAAGCTCTTCGTTTAAAATTGAACAAGTACTACCCCACTTATAAAATAATAATTAGGCTATCTACTTCAATAATATTTTCTTCGAAATTTTATACTTATAGACATCAAAGACGAATTAAAAGGCGAGCTCATTAGAGAATTTTCTTCGCAATGTTTGAGGCTAATGAAACAAATTAGGTTTAAGTGAAAATAAATGGTTGTTTTTTTAATTTTAGTTTTCTTAGTTCATAGTGCCTAAGTGCCCGGTAAAACTTGTTTTGGCGTCTGAATTATATTAATTAATTTTATTGACTAATAGCATGTTTAAATGTCTTGGAGTCAATAAGCTTTATGTTCCATGTAATTGTGTTGTTTGATGTATATAAGATTAGCTGTGTTTGCGGTTTCACCCGCGTTTAGGATACTTAATGTTATTATAGCCTATAGCCTTCCTCGATAAATGGTCCATGTAACACTTAAATATTTTTTCAAATCGGTCCAACAGTTCCTGAGATTAGCGCGTTCAAGCAAACAAACAACCCCTTCGGCTCTATTATATTAGTATAGATTAAAATAACGGAAATAAAACATAAATTATTAAAAAATTGTCTAACAAACTAAGTTAAAATAAAATTCGGTTCTCTCTGTCTACCCCGCAAGGGAAGTGGTGTGAAGTTAGTTAGTTTTCGAAACAATTGCGTTGTACTTGAGAATAAAATGCTTATTTAATTCAAATCAAATATGTATCTTTCTTTTTGTTTTCATAGTAAAACAGTACATTTATATTCGTTAAGATAATATCTGCATGCCAATGCGAGGATACATGTGTATTTATACATATATCTGTATTCAGTCTCTGAAGTTTTCGGCAATTGTTCGTATTCAGGTTATCTATGTGTGACACGTGGACGTATAGTGATGGGCTGATATCCTATAAGGCGATATCACACAAAAAGTTTTCTGTCAGCGTGTCTTTTCGTACATTTCAAGCTAGATTAATTTGTAGTACCTATGTATACAATGCTAGATTAATGTTATGCAATTTCATAATTTTTTTTTCTCATAATTTTTACTATTAAGCATGGACGAATTTAAATATTATTTGTATACCAATACGCCTTAGTTCTGGCAATGAAGTATCTTATTCTGATAGTAGGTATGTATTTTCCGCAAAAACCGCTGCAGGCAAATCACCTGTTTAACGAGGCGCGCTTTTTAATTGCTTCACATTATGTCGGTTTCGTCCCGTATAAACCCCGATTAAACTTAAGTAAGTAGGTAACGTTGAAAAAAAAAAATGAAATTATTTCACAAAGTGGCTGGAGGGCTAGGTAACTACGTAAGCTCGTAGCTGCGGCGTAACGCGCGGCGCGGCGCCGACGCGAATCTACGGCGTAGCTGTCGCCGCGTTTAATGGCTGTGGTCTGTTAATCGTTTTTTTACTGTTGTTAAAATTTTAATACCACTAATTGAAATCATAAATTTATTGTAAAGTTAAGAAATGGGGCACTTATATGGGAAATTATTTCATTGGGTTACAAATTTAATTCAATTTAAATGATTAATGTTTGATGTTGTAATGATGCACGATAGTTAATAGAGTGTGCCGCATACAATTTGAATTTCATGAAATTTGTGAATAACCATAAACTTGTGACTTGAGTTATTGTAAATAGATATGCTGTCTAGCCATAGAACTTTTTTGCTATGGGTCCAGGTTGGTATAAGATACCAACAGATTTTTACATTCCCCATCAATTTAAGACCTTTATGCACCTAGATGCTACAAATGCATCAGCTCGTACAACTCAATTTTAAAACAGATATTTAGAACATATGCATAAAATATGTTAATTTCGTTTTATTATGAAACTGATACTTGATTTTATAATGGACACATAAAGTGGTAAAGGGAATACCTTTCACGAGGATTGAGACAGATTGTTTGTGTTCCCGTATCAATCAATAAGTATTTGTTTAGATTGCCTTGTTCTATTTGAGAACGACTTAAAATGCATGTTATTTGTTTTTGATAAAATAATTTGTTCATTAATTTATCAATATATATTGCTGAATACCAAATTCAGCATGGATATGGAAGTACTTGTTAAAAATAACCCATAATTAATTTAATAATTGATTACAGCTCGGACAAAGTTGTCACAAAAGCTAATTGATTAATGGTCAAAGCAGTCCCATCGAATACAACCCACGTATTTCAATTCGTGGTAGGTTTTGGAGTTCGCTTATCAATCAAACAAAAAACTTGTCAAGGCGAAGCTTTAGGTAAAGTTTGTTAATTATAGTCGGGCCGAGAATGAATGCTCTGCTGGATGATATAATCGAAGACTACTATCTGTATTATGCCAAATGGGAATTTATATATTATTAAATTTGCTAATTAATCTATGAACTATGTGTTGTACCTAGCACTGTTATCATTGAGCGTAATAATAACTATACATAGGTCATCTCCATGTTCTCCATGGACAACCTTTATAATTTTGATATATTTTATTGAAGTCGCCGTATAAGTTTGCGTCAATCGCGCATAAACGCCCAGACAGATTTGGGTACAGTTTTGCATACGTCTTATCTTGACCTTGATAAACATACCTATAGATTATTTAGGAGAGGATCGTGGCTAAATAAACCGAGAGTTATGAGGCCTGAATACAAAATAAAGCAAAAGTATAAAATTAAGTAAGTACCTAAGGCAGTTGTTAGAACATATTTCTAGTTATTTTTATAAGAGCCGTATTACTGTAAATGTCGTTTGTTGGTGAGTGCGTCACTTATGAACGACTGGACCAGAATTGAAACATTCATTGAATATAATGTTTTTACGCAAAAACTGTGAAAAATAGAAATCTGGGCAGATTGGTGTCTGGCGGGTCAGCCGGTTATTATATACAAGAATTTAAGAGGTTCGGAAAACGAAATACTTTTTACTCGATTTTCCCAATGACATGACAAACATCTTATGGAGTAAGTAGTAAATGAAGCAATATACCGTTGTAAATATATAAATGTTCGGAAATTAATTCATTTTACACCATCTTATTTATCTAGTTTATCTAGGTATATAGAGCTAGAGTACCAAAGTAACATTTCTTCACGAAGATAATAAGTTTACTTGTAAAGTTCTATTCTTAAAATCCAATTTTAACTTTAATATTCATTTATTTAAGGCGTTTAGTTTCAAAAGTTAGTAGCTGCCTTTATTTTAGTAACTGTAACATATTAAGTGGCATGTTAAAGATGTTGTTGTTAAAATGACAAATTAAGTTAATGGCATATGTAAAAAGTATCAAATATATTAAAGTTAGATGGAATGCGTAGCAAATTGGGTATTAATATTGTTTTATGATGTCTATAAGTACATTCTGCGGTAGTTAAAAAAAATTATAGATTTTATTTTAGGATAAAATTATTTAAGTATTCAATTAATATAGGTCTTATCTCATTTCGGATAATAAGGAGCAAATACCAGCACGCATCTCAGTAATGAATGCTGGGAGGGCGCAATTTCTGACACACTCTAGATCGATACTAGACATTTATAAACATCCATGACTTGAGTATAAATGTCGATTTCATCACACAAAACATTTGCACCTAGCGGGATTTGAACCCGCGACCCTTGGTTTCGTGGCCAGGGTCTATTCAATGACCACTCGATCAATGATTGCTTTGTCTTGCTTTGTATTGCTTGTCTATATATGACTATACTCTTTGCACTGAGATAGTGTATTTATTTATTTGACTTGCTGACGACTCGGACACAGTTTATTCGGACACAGTGTGCGAATTGACACTTTTTAATTTTAATATATTTTTCACTGACGATTCGGACACCTCCAATTTATTGAAGCTGTTCAGTACAGTCAGATAAAAAGCTTTTAAATAATAGTTTATTAGTTTATTACCAAAATATATCATAAGTGTTCTCGAATTTCGATCGAATCGAATGAGATACGTAGGTACCTACCTACAGTAATAACAATATTAGATAAATACATTTCCTTTGTCAAGCTTTCATGTGGGACTAACGACCTGTTCACACGAATTCTTTGTCGCTGAAGTGATAAATACATTCATTGGCATCTACATTTATAGAACTCGCAAGTCATCGGAACAAAAGAAGTATTTTATACCTACGTTCAATGTGTTTTTTATCTAAATTAAAAAATACAAAAATAATAAAGTCTATTTATTTATTTCTTCTCACATCAAAGGGTACAGGTTACGATACAGTATAGCAGTATAATGTTCATCATATGGATGTGAGAAGCTGGTGTCTGAAGTAGACATAAGTCTGTGACGTGACAATAAACATGTAAGTTCGTGATGCACCAACAAAAACACAAATAAAAACTAATTACGTATAATAAGTTTGGGAATACCTATACACAATATTTATAAGCAACTTCGTAAATGATTTTTACGACAAAGTAGATAAAATATTACAACAAACAAATAACATACCTATTGAATCCTAATCCGAGTGTAAATGTACTTATGATATAGGTACATTTGTATATCTACAGCTTTAAGTTACCGCACTCTTTATCAAATTACTATCCTCGAGAACCTATAGGGAACGTGCACCAACTATAGGGGGCAGCACTAAATCAACAAAAGAGACACTATGCGGACAGCAAAGGAAGCTTCAGACCTGTCATCCTACTGTGAATAATGTAAACAAAATATATCCTTAATTGCATTATTTTTTATATGATAAAAATTATAAATAACGCTCGACAGCGTAGCCAAAATATATGTAAATGTCAAAAGTTCTTAGAGTCCGCCTCTAAGAACTTTTGACATGTATTGAAAGTTAAAGAGTAAATAAACGAAGTAAATAAGGCTTTTAGAACTGGAAAAATTGTCGCACAAACTAAAATATCTAATGTTTACGACGGGAATATAATAGCAGAATGTATTTTATTACTGAAGTTATCTATTTTTGGCCTTTTTCACATAACCCTGGCATAAGAATGCTATTCCTTGGAAAGTAATAAAAATTTTGCTCCAGACGATTTTTTAAGCATTGGTGCATCCGGAATAATAAAAATAAGCGAGGTGGTAGCTCATTAGGAAGGACACGCGTCTCATACACAAGGGGTGCGGGTTCAGACGCGGACACGTACCTTTGGAATTTTCAAATCTATGAACGTATTTAAACCACTAGCTCGACGTTAAGGTACAAAACGTGATAAAACCTGCACATACAACTATATGCATGTGTTACCATAATCCTTATTTGTCTGGTTCCCCTATACAAAGGTTACGGTGTGTTTCAGATAGGCACTCGCTTCGATGTAATAACCAAACTCGCTAAGTCCTGAATCATGGTCTAAGCACGGGATATAAAGCTAGGGAGATGGTGATTGGTGCATCCAGAAACATAACAATACATTATAACTAACTAGAATAATAAATTTCACTATTAAAACTAATTCTGTTTACTTGATAAAAAAATCAATCTCAAGTATTCACGGCGTACAAAGTTCCCATTGACGGCACCAGTTGGCAGCACCGTCGTCGTGTACGTTCCCTATTCAGAATATTTCAAGTTTCACCCATTTCTCATGGTTTGACAGCTGTCAAACAAAAATGCTTTTTATCGAATTGTGTTCCGTTTCTTGTGGAGGTGAAATTAAATTAGAAAAACTTCCCTGCCTGTTCTATATATTTTAAGAAAACTAAGTGTTGGGTGAGGCTATTTGGTTAATAACAAAGTTTTATTTAAATATGGATTAAATATATTTTACAAAACATTAACTATTGATATAGTCTGAAGCCGAAGAAGAAGTAACACACGTATCGGCTTCTATCTGCGGTTTATTCCGTTTGAGATTCCGTAAGATCGACGTTTTTTTGACTTGATTTATAAAAAAAAGTTAAAAGACAAGCTTTTATATTATATAAATAAATTGTGCCTAATGACGTCGTAAGTTAATAATATAAGTTTTAAGGTAGATACAAGTTATTTTTTTTCTTTTTAGCGCATTTAAATAAAAGCTTCACCGCTTAGCATTAAAGTACTCATTAAGGCGAATGAAACGAGCCCAAACTCAAAGGGGCTACGTCGTTTTATTACAGAGTTCCTAAGGTCACCTTCCAGCTCCATCATCAGACCCTGGTCACCGCTTTTAATACTAAGTGCTCATTAAGACGAATCAAACGAGCCCAAACTCGATGGGGTTACGTCATTTGATTACAGAGTTCCTATGGCCACCTTCTAGTTCCATCATCAGATCAGCTCCATAGTATCATAATATTGCATTGTCACGCCATATATAGGTACATGCATGCAAAATTTCAGCTCAATCGGTAACCGAGAAGTGGATCAAATTTAACTCGCAAGATTTGATTACAGACAAACAAACAAACATCGGGATAGGTAGGGAACATCGGGTAGAAATTAATAAAAGCTTGTAACAACGCCATTAAATAAATTCAAGTTTTTTTTGGGATATTCATGAAAAATGCATGGATAAATGTTTTATCAGACTGTAGTTAGATACAAAGATTTTACGCGACTGTAAGCCCGAGCTGGAATCAAATTCATCCGTTACGTGTACATACATAGACAAATAATTAGCTATTTGCAAAGAGTGTGTGAGTCCTCTAAAAATAGTGGTTTGCCAAAAACCGATACCGTGATACGAAATATTTGTACAAACTCTGAAATATTCTTTGTTATATGTACGCATAGTTTTTGAGTAATTTTATAAACATCTTAACACAGACATGCCCCGGTTTGCAACTAATTCATAGATTGAAATAATGTGACCTCAAAGAACAGAATCCATTATTTAATACTAATGTAAGACACCATCTATTTTACTATAATTATTCAACGTGTTATATCAAAGGGGAACATAAAGTGAGAAACTCGGTCAAGTGACCAATTATTGTGGATAACTGAACATGAACTCAACCAAAATTAATTCAAATAATTGCCTCATTTGTATTCAGGATACATGAAGCCCAGTTGTTGTAACAATCGTCAGTCGGACCGTAATCAAAATTTAGTTAACACCTAAAATGATTTAAACTAGCTACGAGTAAGAGAATGAACCCAGGTTGCAGCCGTGTTTATCTTTATGAACGTGCTGCGAGGCTACGTCAAGACAAATTGGCACTATAAATTATTACGACAGCTCATGGCTTCGTATATTTAGCTACCTAGTTCGGTTTAAAATTAAAGGCCCAGTTATCAAAAGGTCAAATTGAATTTCATCCATAATTTCGGAGTCCTAAACGGTAAAAGTTCAACTAAGCAACTTTAGTGTCTATTTATAGGTAGTTGTGACTCTTAATCGCAAAAGTTACTAACATGAAATTGGAATAATTTGTGTAACATTAATAATAGCTCCTACAGTGGAGCTTGGACTTGTGGACCTACCTACCTGTACTGTATTATCAAGAAAACTTTTGTATTTACATATATAAATAAATAAATAAATTTAAACTACATCACATACATTGACCTGACTCCGTGTTAAGTAGCTTAAGCACTTGTGTTACAGATATCAGAAACAACAGTGGTATTACAAATATATACTTAAATACTGAATATTAACACCCAGACACAAAACAAACACAAGTATTCATCACACGAATATTTGTCCTGGGTGGGGATCAAACCCACAACTCTTAGCGCATGGGGCAGGATCATTCACTACCGAATGCGCCATCGAGCCAGTCAAAACCTATGTATACTGTAATTGTGTAATTTTGTAATGCTATAAAGCAATTAATAGATGGTCTGACTACTCTATTCAATTCAATAGATTACATATACAAAAGGCTATTATTAAGCATGAAGTATTTTATGTTCCTTTCTTACCACTGAAATGAATACCGAGTTAAATGTACCTACCTACTTACCGAAGTGAAATAGCGAGCTATGTTGCAGCCAGTGGGGATAATCTTGATTTATGAAAAGTAGGCCTTCAGTACAAGACTTGTTAGCTTTCCGGAACATGTTTTGGCTCGGAATAGATATTACTAGTTTCGGGGCTTACACGACATGAAGCGGTCGTGTTAGTGTTCACTCCTAAGGATAGTATTGAGGAAGTAGGTTTGTAATGTACTAAAGTAGCCATTGGACGAGATCATGAGGTTGCTATC
The DNA here is from genome assembly GCA_951394215.1 of Glyphodes perspectalis. Classification (NCBI taxonomy): domain Eukaryota; kingdom Metazoa; phylum Arthropoda; class Insecta; order Lepidoptera; family Crambidae; genus Glyphodes; species Glyphodes perspectalis. The sequence goes on along the minus strand of OX596208.1, from coordinate 11,532,471 downwards.
GACAATTTAGGATCACTACTATTGTACTCGTTACTATTATACTTTAATCTATACTTATAATAAATCTGTAGAGAGGTCAATTCTGTACATGGAATATATTTTCAAAATCACTATCAGGGGGTGATTAGTGATCGATACTGGTGCCAAAAATGCAATCAGTAAAATTTTTGTCTGTCTGTCTGTCTGTCTGTCTGTATGTTCCTTATAGAAACAAAAACTACTCGACGGATTTTAACGAAACTTAGTACAAGTATTCTTCATACTCCTGGGCAGGTTATTGTATACTTTTCATCACGCTACAATCAATAGGAGCAGAGTAGTGAAGGGAAATGTTGGAAAAACGGGAGAAGTTACTCCATTTTTAAGCTTCCGTCGCGTGTGAAGCCTTAATGGTTAAAGTTACATAGAAATCATGTATGACGGAAATAGTCTATATAATATTAACCATAAACGCGGGTGACACCGCTGGCACAGCTAGTGTCATATAAATGGCTACATGGCTACATTACATCCAATAAACGTATGTTAAAGTATAATTTGTTTTTAGAAAACCTTATAAAACTGTATTCCTATGTGATACTTCCACGCCATTTAGACTCGGACTTCGTACAATTATGAGACATCGATACACTTTTGTTGAGATCTCTAATGTATTACTGTTCTCGAAATTGTTTTTTAGTATCATGACAATATTCTTTATAAATATTCTATACTAACTTGATAGAATCATGATATTTCGGTTCCTATTTTTTTTTCTTTAGGTAACCTTTCGTATTTGAGTTACATACGAATATTACATTCCTGCTAATGAAGAGCTTATTTATATTTAAACGAGTGTGTTGTGTTAAATGTCAACTGCCATTTATAAAGGTTCGTTTCGGTGTGTGGGTGTAGGGATATTGAAAATAAGTATCCAAAGGAGTTTGTCACAACATCGCACGAAGTTGCCATATGACGCAGAACATGAAAAAGAAAAATGTTGCCAACAAAGTTGAACGTCGTTGCGCGTCATGTTGCACATCTGTTTATTTTCCCTCCGAGGCTTTTTTGGTCGCATAATGATAGGAGCGGATCTCATAATAAAAGATTAAATCTACATTGAAATAGACACACTATAGCTGAACTTCAAAAACCTTTCCAAATATCATTTTTTATTAATTTTAAGTAGTATAAAATCCAAATTAAGCTAACATTTAACCAATTGGATTTTGGGGTCATTACGTTAAATCATTAAGTTGAACCTTTTTATTGAATTATTGAACATTATATATTACTATTCGTATTTTAAGTAATTAAAAATCATAAACGTGGTAGTAATGCATGATTCTGAAAAATATAAAAGCATACATTATATAGTTTTCAGAATCGTATGACTGTTCCGGCTATTTGAGCTTTTTTTAAATATAAAGCTCATGTTTTGGTAAAAAAATTAAACACTACTCAACATTAAGTATATTTAATATAATAGAATGAATTGAGTCACTACATTGTAGATGGCTTCGTTTGTATTATACTCACTTAGATGTTATTTATATTGACTTTCAAGTAAACAGCGGACTCTACAAAGCCGCGGGCTTGGCTGGAAGGTACTTAATATAAGAAACATAAATAAGGATAATAAATCGCTGCCTGTTCTTACTCACAGTACAGGGAGATGTTAACAGTGTGCAGTCATATGCATGGCGCAAATTCGTCAGATAGATCTTCTTTTGGTCCTGAGCCTGGTTATAACATAAACAGGCATTTTCTATGGAATGGATGTATGGAAGCATTAAAACAGTGCACAATTTTGCTCATATTATTTATATTGACTGATAAATTCAAATTCAATTCAAATTCAAAATCTCTTTATTTATATAGGCTTCAAAAAAGCACTTATAAATAGTCAATTTAAACAGAAAAAAGGATTACCACCGGTTCGGAAGGTAGAATCTATCGAGAAGAAACCGGCAAGAAACTCGATAGTTACTCTTTTAAATGCAAAAATTTACAATTTAGTGCTTAATATTCTATAGGTACTTATTAGGTAACAACAATGTAGGTGAACACTTCATTATGAAGTTAAACATATATGCTTATCATTTAGGAAGTCTTCAATCTTATAATAGCCCTTATTCATTAAGAACGCTTTAATGCACAATTTGAACGGTATGTAAAGGTATGTAAAGGTAATGCTAGTAGACTTTCTGGAAGTTTAATAAATATTTTAATACTAAGACCAATAAATGAATTACCACTCTTCTGGGAGTCTATGGTTTGGAACAGCAAGTTTGTGTTTATTTCTAGTATTAAAACTATGAGTGTTTGACTTTTTAGGAAATTGGCCAATGTTTTTATATATATACATAATACAATCTAAAATAAATTGTGATGCAATTGTTAAAATGTTAATTTCTTTAAAAATATCTCTAAGAGAGTCACGTAGTCTATATAAGATAGAATAAGAAACGAAGAAATAAGAGATAATGATGTGGAGTGAAAGAAGATGTAGTGACTAAGATTGAAAAAGGCATGTTTGGATGGTTTGGGCATATTGAGAGAATGGATGAAAGAAGATTGACGAAAGAGATATACCTATAAGGCAAGTGTAAATGGAGCCGTCGGGAGGGGAAGACCTAGACGGACTTTCCATGACCAGATTGGTAATGTATTAACAAAAGGTCAGGTAAACAGCACCCTTAACCGACGAGCGTGTATGAAAAGACTTATGAATGTAGAAGAAGCGAAAGGTTTATGTCAGGATCGTAGCAAATGGAAGTACGTAGTCTCTGCCTACCCCCATGGGAAAAAGGCGTGACATTATGTATGTATGTATGTTATTTATATTTAAAAATTCAATAACTGTGCATATGGCTACTGTGGGTTAATCTATTAGCTACGAAAGTCAGTCACTTCAATATTATTACTAATGTCGTTGGATCAAGACTACCGTCAAAAGTAAGGGGACCCCATATAAAATAGAATTCGATGGCACAAACAATTCATAATATAATTATGCATAAGGTCCGTATATGCAAAATACAGAAGACTCCTACTACACAAATAAAGTAGAAAGTGAGAGTAAGTTCTTAATGCGGCAATGCGGACTATGAATAATTGCTAAAATAGTTCTGGATTGTGATCTTGTGGATATAAATAGTGTAACTAAATACCGATGCTGTTACTCGCTACCGTCTCTTGTGTATCAAAGTTAAGACTTCTTACTGTTATACATTTTATTATGTCTAGGCTACAACGATCATTATATCTCTCGCGTTTGGCTGCAACTTTATCCATTATGTGTTGGCGTTTAGTTGTGTCAGGTCACCATTTGCATCTTCAAAAGCCTGTAAATTTACAATGGAGATGGTCTTGTCGGGTCGCCAATTTTACATTTAAGCCCAGAAAACTTTTTGAATGACTCCGCATTTTCGCCGGTACATAAGTTTAATATTTGCTGAGTAAAGACTCTAAATCTTTACTTAGCTAAGTTATTTAGGAATAGATAGATCTATTTAACAAATCGCAATGAATATTTAAGTAGCTGATATCCTTTCAGTTCATTCTGGAAAGTAAATGGAAGATATAAAATATTGTTAATGCCGATGGTTAAAGGAACTAGAGATAAGCCTTCTAACAAATTGATAGAGCATAATTTGTACGTAGTATCAATATTAGAGACGTGCAAGAAATTGCTGTTCATAATTGAAATCAACCTTTATTTACAAGTAAAAATATATCTTCCAAGATATGGTATTTTTATTTATTAATAACGACAGGTTTACGTCAAGAATAGTATTTTATCATCTAAAATAAATAAATAACATCTAAGTGAGTATAACACAAACGAAGCAATCTACAATGTAGTGATTCAATACATTTTATTTATATTAAATATACTTAATGTTGAGTAGTGTTTACGTCAAGAAAAGCATTTTATCGTTCATATATATTATCCGATAGAAATCGATAATCATATAAGTTTGTCCTATGTTGGTCTCGGACTTAAATATAATGTGCCAACTGTGTTCCTTGCCTAGCATGTCGTAAAAGGCGACTAATGGTAATTGTGTATTGGGTGTGTTACTGTGTAAGCGACGAGCTAGCCACTTGTTACTACTTTTTCACAATTTTCCATCTAACCCAGCCCTGTTTTATTTTTGGCTGTGGTTAAAGGGGCTTGCTGCCCCTTTAACTCTGCCTACCCCTTCGGGGATAGCGGGCGGGATGCTATGTATGTATATAAGGTTGCATACATTCTACGTGTAAGTACGATGTGTATTTCGGTATTTTTATCGACATTATACGTTTGCATACCTAGTTGCGGAGCAGCAGAGTACGGTCGGAAGCATAGTTGAAGTGACCACGGATACGGCACTAAATGTAAAAGGCCCAGCAATAAATGTAAAAGGTGAACGCGAGCCTTACGGCCCGCAGCGGTCGGATCGCACAATTTATTGTGTGCAACCTGCACGAGCCGGATTTTCATGGATATTTATAAACAACTTAAAATTTGAAAGTTCCCAGCAAGGTATAAATTCTTGTTTTGTTTAATAGATAGGTATGGAAAGATTGGTTGTTGTTTGTCCCATGTTGGTCTGGGACTCAAGATAATGTACCAACTAAGCTCTTGTTTAGAATTTCCTGTCGTAAAAGGCGTCTGATAGTGTATTAAGTGTTGGTTTGTAATTATGTTGGCGTATTTGTCGCTACTTCATCACACTTTTTCATCTAGTCCTACTTACTTGAATTTTTGAGTGAAGGTTTCAGGAGTTTATTGCTCATTGGACTCTAACTAACCCTTCGAGGATTGCAGCCCACAGGGGCTTCTACAATACATTACCAATGATTGTGTTCCAGTCTCTTGGCCGGAAGACAATTAATGTCTACCACCGCACATTGAGGGGTATTAGAATAGACTAGGCCTGGTGATTAAGTTGAGTAAGGATAAATGACCAAACTTGTGTCAGAGTCGTGCTGAGCATTGTAATAAATTAGCAGCTTATTCGCGGTGGCACCTGGTTTCAGTATACTAATATGAATGAAAAATAAATTATGCACTATGCCAGACTAAGCACTCCAATTGTCCGGCCGTAAACTAGGGCATTTTCCTGCATTATGGCATAGTACATTACTAAAATATAAACACAAAAAAACAAGTATTATTAACGCCTAGCGTTGGCACGAGATATTTCAGAAAAGTTCGTTAACTATTAGTACCGTATCCGATTTTAAGATTTTAATCTATTTGTCTAATTATATAAATCCTTGGTCCAAAGAGGTAATTAAAGTTATATTGCACAGTGTTTATTAATGGATATTAATTAATTAATGTGAGTTTTCATGTTTTTTGATTAAAAACTTATCTTAATTATATAACTTTAGATCTTTGTGTATAAAATCATTAAAAAATTATAAGCATGTATATCTTAAAATTAACTATAATGTTAGATAAAACGTAATAACCCTATTTATTAGTTACGTAGAAAGTAAAAAATCTGAAATGTAGAAAAAAAATCAGAACGTTGCACCATGAAAAAACAAAACAAAACGTTTATAATTCTGCAGACTATTTACTTGAATTTATATCATCTAAATATAAGTACCCTATAAATTTGTGATTGACGTGTTTATAAACTAAATAAAAAAATATTTCGCGGAGTTTGTAGTTCGTACCAAAATATACTTTTAAAAAGTAAAAGTAGGCAGCACTACTTAGTTGAGAACCCCTGGCCACACTTCGACAGTAAATCTCATGTCAATAAAAGCATTTTAGGGTAGAAAAGTTATTGCCAACGCAAATTCGTGTAGGTAAACTAAAATACTTTCATTATGTGGAACAATCGAAATACTTCTAAGTGCTTTCGTTTCTTTCTTGTTCGCTTCCTGGCCACAGGGAAATAAAGCGAGTTACCCACCGTACGTCAACAGTCCGTGAAAATGCCAAGAAGTTAAACAGAAGGGTAAAAACACAATACCTACAGTTCCCAAGTTTGTTTAATCAGTTTGTGTGTAATGTATATCCCCTGAAAGTGTTCTAACAGTATCGCTACATAACAAAGCTTTTAAATTAGTTCAAAGGAACCCGTGATTGATGGACAGTTTACTTGATTTAAGTAGGTATTAGATTACTAATGGTAATGTAAGTTTCCTAAAGTTGCGTTGCCTCTGAGGCTCGCCATTATCTAATGACCGACAGCCACCTGCCTGACGTGAACTGACGTCATAACTTCTAATGTTGTCATTAGCACCGTGACGTGATAGTAGCTTCTCTCAAATTAATGATCGTATGGCGTTGAGAGAAATGACAAAGTAAAGCAACTAATGAGATGAGAGTCCTATTAAACTAATTACAATTTATCAAAAATTTATAATGAACAGCTAAATTAATAATACAATGGACTGGAATTGTCGTTTAGCGAAATACTTACTATTTGCAATACGTAATTTGCTATAATAAATTTCACACAAACCCAAGACATAATCTCATTCATCTAAGCAAGATACTTTGACGGTATCAAAAGTGGTACAGAGATTAATTCATTCGCGAATACCGTGAAATTTGAAATTTGTGCTGTAAATAATAATTTCCGTGTAAATAATAACGGCCTGCCTACAAGATCAGTCGAGAAATGGAAGGCGAGTGTTTGTTAAAAGCGAGATTCCTGACCCTTGCAGAGGATGAGAGGGATCTTCAATAGTAGGTATGATTCTTGACCCGATGCTTTCGGAGGGGAAAAAATATCGAGATTTGTCAAAAATAGGTCCTTGTGTTACAGTGCCACAATCAGGCACAACAAACCGAAATGTATACAATGGAGGGTACGGGAAAGGCGATTTAACTGCATTATATAAAGTATCAACATACAGTAGCATTTTTTGGCAAAGCCCGTCGAGTAGGTACTGCGTCCCAGGATGTATACTTGTAAGAATTAAATGAACGTATTTTGAACTAAAAGTCCTTCCTTTGAGCACCTACCCACGATATTGAGGACATTTCTGAGGACACTCAGCTTACAGTCAATTAAGAAAAGTTAAGTTACTTCTCGGAATTGACTTGGAATATTTGAATATTACTACAGAACATTTTATTAAGAAGGAGGATGTTCTGGGAGGCTTTACTTTGGAACTTATTCTAAATTTACGCAAGATTTTTGAGTTTTTGAGTATTCGTGGAAGAATACATACACATAGCTCACATACGTAATTTAACCGGAATTAATTCGAAAGGGTTTCGGAATATATATTTTTTATTACTCCTGTTTTTATAATTTTACCCTAAATATTAGGAGATATAATATTCGCAAAATCATCAACCTGAGCCAACTTAGTTAAAATTTTTGTAGGCATATATATTTCTTAGGATGAGTTTACAGCATATTTCAATTCAAAATGTCTTTTCATCCTTTAAAGTTTCCTATAGGTATAGTGCATATGTTTATTTCAATTTGACCGTTGGAATCGGTTCTATGAAGCCGACAGCCGCGGCGCGACGTGCGCGCTGCCTGCAGCATACTACTTATTGTAGGCCCACTTACTACCTACTTTAAAACAGCTCTTTTCGTCTTCATCCACGGTCAACACTCCACACTATACACTGAACTAAACCTGCATAGAATTTTAAATTACGACACACAGCCGACATCTAGTGGCAAACTTGCGATGTTTCCAGGTAATGGCGTCGGTGTTCGTTCGTTGTTGTGGCTGTTCCTCGCAGATCGGCTTTCACGATCGGCTTCGGCAACGTTCGGCGATGAAAACTTCGTTGCCCTCTGGCGCTCTCTCTCTCCCACTTACCGGTAAGACCGGTTTATTTCATAGCGCCAGCCTTGGGCCGACCGTTGCTCGAACGTGACGTGTCTGTTGCTCGTGTTGTTGAATCTCGCGCCAAAGTTTACACTGCGGATTGGAAAATGTGATAGTGGTCTATGAAGTGAACTTAGTTTGTTAGAGTTAGTATTTTTATTTTAACAACTCTAACAAGATTGTGATAATTACTCGAGTGGAAAGTTACTTATATGTAAAGAATGCAAGACAGTTAAGTTGAAGTTTTGTAATAAAAAAATTGTGAACCTACTGCAACATGGGCGCGTAGGAATTGTTATAACAGTGATATAATATTCCTTAGAAAGTTGCCTAAGTGCGGACTGCCGACATGGGGAGCAACCGACTGCTTTCACCATTTACTTTGCTGCTCATTTGTACAGGTAAGCGGCTACCTACTTACTTTCTGACTCAACTCGCCTCTCCACGCCGCGTCCGTCGCTCCGCGCGAGGCTGTGTTTGTTTCTGAGAATGTAAACGTGTATGTGTGTGTATTTGTTGTCATTATACCTGTGCCTTGGGTCTACAGTTAAGAAATCTAACACTAAGATTCGTGCGAGTGTCGTACATTTCACAACATTAGGGTAACAAAGACTATTATTAGCAGTGCACCAATTACTGTCGTTACCTCAATTCAATTTGCAATCAACTCTGCATCTAGAAATTTTAAAATTCTTTGAACTGTAAATTTATATTAAAGTAGATTTCTTACGTTCCTCCACTATTAAAATACACCAATAGTATAACAGAAGTTAAAGTTAAAAAAACTTAAATGTAATCCTGTTCAAAAAAATCTTACACGTGTTAAATATAAATAATTCTGTCCTGTTGCATTCCAAACAAGACGTAGGTACACATATTAATTGTCGCAAATACCTGAGCCGCACGCATAACCAAGTCTGTCTGTACCTACATTACATCTCCTTGTAGGCATTAAATACTAGTAATCCTTGAAATTCAACTTTAGCTGCACTCTGCACAGTTATGTCGGCAAGACAGGCGCCAAACGACTGCAACCCGTCGCGCCTCAAGCTGAAGAATGTTAATGCCATGACTAGCTCGTTCCATTGACGATGTAGACGTTTAGGTACGAATCGACGTGATCGTAATTATATGCGATATAGAACTGTGAACTTTGCTGGGCAATCTTTTTCAATCAATCATTGTATCTAATCTTTAGTTCTTAACGCAGCTTAAACAAAATTACAAATAGTAATTTGAATAAAATAGTTCCTATCTAAATTGTAAGTACACATCAACTGTACCTATGTCAATTTAAAAAAGTTCTAACTACTACTTTCAAAAGAAAATCTAACTAAACTAATCCATAAAATTGAAAGAATACAGAACACACATGCTGCTCTCTTTAAAAGTCGGGATGAATAAGGTGGACAAAAGGACAGGTCCCTTAGAAACGCCAATTTTATTGTCTACAACCTAGCACGAACCGTAAGTTACATTTAGACCTGAAACATATATACCCGTATATTATGTCAACATGGAGAAAGCGGTAACAAAGGTAATTTGGAAATCAATCCCTGGTAGAATTGAAAGTCTTACGATGTCCACATAAACTTGCTCTATTCTGCAAGACGGGCCGTGGCGACGGTGAAATGTGAAAATCGGATACACGCTGTCATTGCCTTTGATAACAAAACCCAGTGCCAAACACATAAAATGCAACAAAATAATTCAATTTCGTAGAAGTATTGTACTGCCGATATCTACCGATCTGGTAAATTATTAAGTTAAAAATTAAGAATGGTTTGATATCTGCTTAATATAAGATAATAATGTTTAATTTGAACGAATAATTATTTTAATGGCATTGCATATTTGGATATATTTGCGTTTGCTTTCATCATTACATAAACGAAATTCCACACAATTTTTCTACTTTAAGCTTGTACTGGTCTCCAGGTAGTCGCGTGATTATTCAAAGTTAACAAGAAAAATAGCCAACCGCGCACTTATCAGATGAAGTCAGTTTTACTAACTGGTGTTGACTGTAGTTAACTTAGGCAGGCTTTTTTCACTATAGGAAGCTATTAGACTAAGGTTTATTCTTTCGCTTTGTAGAAACTGCCTTATTTTATTTACATAAAGCAGCGCCCCACGGTTTCACCCGCGTAACTCCTGTTTCCGTGGGAATACGGGGATAAAATATAGCCTATGTTACTAGCTGATAAAGTAGCTTTCTATTGGTGAAATAATTTTTCAAATCAGTCCAGTAGTTTCGGAGCCTGTTCAATACAAACAAACAAAGAATCAAATATTTCCACTTTATAATTATAGTAGTATGATAAAATACATTTTACATATCTTACTTAGTATAACCCGCAGAACTAATATTTCACGAACTACTACTATATTTGTCAAATCGAACCTTACTTACTCTTAATACTTACATAAGTAAATTAAATTGCATGAGATTGACTAGCCAACTCGCAAAAGGTACATGCTGTATGTAGGAAAATACATATGCATGATATTCAAAGAACATCGGTCGGAGTCAGACCCTTATCAAACAGTTCATCACAATTTTTTGCTAATGCTTTTAAGGTTATACTAGATGGGTAATTTTATAGAATTTCAATAGACATAAATCTTAGGGGCTTAGGAGAATACCTTTTGGAGAAACGTTCCAGTTTCACTGGATACCGGCATAGGCCGCAGAATATTACTGTAAAGTAAGAGAAAATTTACGAGTGTAGGTACGCACGAATGGGTAACTATTGATATTTGGGTGAATATACGCTATTTGATTTTTTTGTGTCCCAGAAGGAAAAGTAATCTATTCCATTTAATATTTATAATTTATCTATTTGTCACTATTTTTAAATTTATAATGATGAGGGCCAGAAGATTTACTATTATTTTTGTGTTTTATAAGTACCACAGGAAAATGTGTTAACAGAGGAGTGACACTACTGGCAGAGTAGTGACAAATTGAACCAGAAAAGTGACACACCATTGTTATAAGCTGAGCAAGAAGACTTATATTAAATAAAACACGTATAAATTACAGTATTAGAATATTTTTTATTATATGAGATACATTAAGTCATCACAATTTCTAAATGCAACCTTGTTATTATATTAATATTAATAGTTTTTTAACCTTTAAGTTTTCAATACCCGTATAAAATAACAGAATGACGTATATTCTGCTGATCAGTCTCATCTGAGATAAAAATCACAGTAAATATTATTACTATTTAATAGTCTTTATTATAAAACAATCAAAAAATGAAAACTTTGTAACATTTAAGGCACTGTAATCTTAATCAACTTACTAAATAAAACAAAAATATAAACTTCTTTCACAAAACAAAACAATAGTACTATCTAATGATATCTATCAGTCTCAAGGTTATTTAAACAACTTAAAAAATATCAGCGTACAGTATACATGAAGTCTTTCACTTTTTGCAAAGAACAGAATCGACACGAAACTAAATATTTTTTATTAAAATACTGAACGATCAATAATTTACTTTTCAAAAACATCAACTGGCTTTGCAAACTTATAGAGTACTCTGTTACCTTTCATAAATATATTTGGCACTGGTAATATTGTCAAGATTTGTTCCCATTTAACATCAGACATGTCATTCTCATTTATTTTAAAAAGGGTACCATCTTCATTGGAGACCTTTAAAAATGTAACCCTGATGTCTCCTTCTTCTTCATCAAAATCTGACGAACATACGCCAGCATATCTATATTTTTTATTATTAATTTGGTATTCCACCAGAACAAAATCTCCATTTTTGACAGACATAGGAGTGTCTGGATTATCTATATCAGGTGAATTAATCAGATGAGTAGATGTTTGCGCAACCTCATTTGGCACATCTTCCTCAGAATCAGTTTACACAGCAGCAACATCCAATTTGCTTTTTTTTTGAGGGTATTTAATGTCCCCTAAGTGAAAATGAGGACAAAAATTGCTACAAAAAGTTTCTTTTTATAGTCACGTACCTTTTGACGTAACTCTTTAATTTCATGTTTTTGTTTTTTTATAAGTTTATTTCGTAGCTTTCGCTGAGTTTCTGATCGTCTTTTAGCAGCCTCAGCGATATTGTTTCGTGGAAGTGGAGGTTCGTCTTCATTATCAGACTCTGGTGGTGTTACTGGAAAGTTTCTAGTTGATTGTACCTTCACACGAGCTCTATGCTTTCTAGTCTTCTCTCTCCATATTTTTCTAATTGCCCTTTGTTCCCTTACAGTCATATCACGTATGCTCTTAATTTGTCCCTTTTCTTTTTTTTTTTGGTATTGCTGCCTTTCCTTTTCTTTTAATTCTGCATTTTTAATGGGATCATTTTTAATTCTTTGATAGCGTAATCTTTCAGCTTGTCGCTTTTTTTCTAACCTCTCTTCCCTTGTTTGCTTTTTTTTAACATTCACCATGATGTCTGATTATGCTAGAGTATCTAAAACAAATAAAATGAAGCATTAACATATTAGATATTTAACGGAACAGAATTTCGTCACTTCTCTGTCGTTCATGTATTTCCTCTGGCATGAAATCTGCCACAGAAGTGACGCCAGAGAAGTGACAAAATCGTAAATAACCTACAAAAACAACATCACTAGATTTTCGTACCACAGTTAGACGTAACCCATGACATCTATACACAATAAACCTTGCATTGAGTAAATAAACAGTTTTGTTACAATAAAATAGAAAAACATATGCTTACCAAAGGAAATACTCCAACGACTGGCACAAACACGCTCGTCGAGAGCGAATCGCAAACTGACGTAATATTATTTAAGTTTTGCTCAAGATCGTTAGCTTGCTTCTAACTTCACACTGTTGTTCGCGCGTAATTCAAGGTCAAAACATACATCGGCAATTTTAAGTGGATTTTTTCTTCTTTAGAGTTTCGCCAGATGAAGTGACGTTTTTGTAACGTGACATTAAAAAAAGTTAATTTTTTTATATTTAATAAATATTTTTACATTATATTTTGATAAAATATATTTCGATGTTTATTAAAGTAAGTGAACATTTAAAATTAAAACATGTTTGCATACGCATTTAAATAATATTGCCGTTGAATCATTATAATGCATTAATGGGGAGGCCAGAGGAGTATACATTTTGAGTTTTTAAGACTAATAATGCTTTTAATTAAACAATTATCGTGAAAAGACTATGTGGGCCAGATAATAGGCCATTTTATTTATTGTTTAAGCATAGATAATTAATAATATAATAAGTTTGACATAAAATTTGTCTATAGACCATTGAAATTCAAATAGCGTATATTCACCCATTTATGAATTCCGTTTGTAATTTGTTACCGAACTTAAGCCTTTAATGTGCAACAAAAGTAACTATCTTGTATTATTTGATCTTAACAGTTACGAAATTTGGTTTGCCAATGTTAGACATTAAAAAGTCGAATTGCTTTTTTATGGGAAAAAAATACCTCATTAGCCGTATCGTAAAACGGTATTGTCACAGTTAATTCTTGTCAGTAAATAAGTAAATTTTTGCTTTAAATGCTAATCAACTACTTTGTCATTTATCGATCCATTAGATACACAAATGTATATTTAATTAGAATTTTATTCCTGGTCATTCCACGTTGTATTGTGGTCATTGATCTTATATATTTTCTAATCTCATCAGAGTTTTGCTATTGATCGGTCAAAGATCAAAGACAAAAATGTGTTTCAAAACTATTAAAAGTAATTTCTGGGACTGATCGTTACACAGTGATCTTCAAAATAGAACAATGAACTCATTAGTTACATTGTGTACTTCGAGTGAATTAGTATTTAAAGAGGACGTAAAAATTTGAAGACAGAAGCTTGAATCCGTAATTTAGGCAACGCCAGCGGTGTGCCGAGAGAGTGAAATCATGTTTACGAAAACCGGTTTTGGTGCAGGTGTGCGCCGACCGGTGTGGAGCCATCTCTCCGAGTAGGTTCTATCATTTGCCGTTGAAAGATCCGATGGATTAATGCATTTAGTTTAACCCACATACTTCTACTAGTTGTGGCTGGAGGTTTTAAAAATTTGAGGTCATTAGTTGACACGAATTTGCTGCGCACGCTTTTAACTTTAGCTGAAACTAAGAATAGTAATATAAAGAAACTTCAAGTAGTTCGACGTAGAACTACCTACTGATGTACTTTTTTGCACGATTTTGCTATGATAGATATGTAAGATTATTTGTTGTTAGAAGCCTAGTAAGCAATAGTGTGTTTTTAGTAAACTATGTAATCTTTAAAACCATCCAAATTAAACGATATACCTTTTTTAAGAGGTTTCAGAAAGTTGTTTCACAATTCTCTACAACTTGTCCGTTTAACGTTTGTTTAAATAAAATAATAAACGTGTCATTTATTATGGGCGCAAGTGCTCCACGAATGAACGTTTCGATAGAGTCAGATGGCCAGAATTCAATCTTGTTCTCATTCTTTTTTTTGACACGATATGCAGCTGTTGTGCCTATTAAGCAGAAACAACTTTGGAGTCATTTTAATTTCTATTTAAGTACATGTAATGCGCATAAAAGTACTGGAATAGTTTTTAAAGGATCGTTATATTTTGTTTACTCATTTTCCGTACATATTAATAAGTAAGCTAACCTATATACCATAGGTATTAAGCTAATATGAATTATTCACCAAAATACTCGTATATGAAGTCATGGCTTGGGTAAGGGTATCACTTGGAAATAGGGAATCCATTCTTATTATACTATATTGACACAGGTGTGTTGATACAATACCATAGCCTCGTACCAGAAAAGAGGGGAATGAGGACTTTGAATATTTATCTTTATCCACACGACACATTCTTCAGTGGTTTCTCATTCTACTTTTATTTCAGTGGTTTCTTATGATTTTGTCTTATGTACCGTATCACGTACCCCGACGCGACAGATATTATAGTTCGGTATCTTCTATTAAATATCCCTTAAAGTAATAAGAAATCCTTACGTAATTAAGAAAAAAAGAACTTTCATTTATAAATAATATAAATACCTACATAAATGTAACTATTTTTAGAATTGATGATAAAACAAACATTACTAATTTTATTTGACATAAAAAGCCCGGACTTTTGTAATTTAAATTGGAGAAATCTCGCAATTAATGTTATTGTTATCTGTATCTACTTTTTTATTAAATACCAGTATTATACTTATTGTTTTCAATGCAACAAGATTCTGCCAATTCATAACTTTCTTAACTTGTATCCTTTATTTTTTATATATATTCTACTGCTGTATTCAATCGTATGCTGGTATCGATAATTCACAAATAGCAGGTAGAAATAATATATTTGTAAAGTAATTAATCCGCTTTACTAGATTCTGACACACATCTATTGATCCATTCGCATGGCTACAAAATTAAGGCTTTTCATTCTAACGTTAACACGTTCATTGGATTAAATCTAAGTATCATATTAATTAGCATTCCTTAACAATGAGCGCGTGTCTCATGCTTGAATGTCAAGGGGCGCAGACAAAGAATCTCGTCTGAGAATAAATTCACCTTAAGAGTAACGAATGTGCGTAACATGCGTGGAAATGTGTATATGGAGATAGGCAAGCTATGTTAACGAAATGAATAAAGTATTATTAGACTATAAAGTAGTATCGGTCTGTTATCGAGATGAGTTTGTCTTATCCATATGAGAATAAAATTTAAAGGAAGTTAATAAAATAATTAATAAATATCCCGATTTATTTACTTCCTTTAAATTTAAAGTGTTAAATAAATGTTAGTGTTTTCAAAACCCTTTTTATGTACTTATACTATTTGATTTATATTACGACTCGTGTTCATTTCTAAACCGCCAACTGAGTATGCACTTACATACTACATACATAATAGCACGCCCATAATCCCCGAAGGGGTAGGCATAGTCAAAGGGGCAGCAGGCACTTGTTGGAATAAAATAATTAAATTAAAACGACTAATAAATTATTTGCTTTCTTTATAGAATAAGCAAACGTAATAGGATTACTATCCTCTGTAAAAGAATCCTCATTAAATTTACGTAATCAACTTGTGTTCGTTTACTAATTTTATACAATTGGACAAAGGCCGTTGTATTTTGATAGAAGTTAATTATCACAGAAAATTAACAACGCCGCAAACCCTTCTCATCGTGTCGATTGTACATGTGCATAAATATGTTATTATGCTAAGGAATAAAATTATTGTTGACCCTCGGTAGTTCGGCGAGGTGCGCTTGGTTCCCAACGGTCCGTCGTGGTTGAGTTCACATGCCGCTCGTTTTCTTTTATTGCCGCCTTGTGAGGAGCAGGGCTTCCGCCTGCATGGGAGTCGGGACCGATTGTCTTGCCCTCCTTAGCTTGTTTGTACTTTTATGTGTCTTGTTACGAGGATTTTTGTAGAAGAAACTCTTTATTTCCAATATTGCTATTAGTTACTTGAAAAACAAACAAGCCAAGTCAAGCCAGGAATTACCTATAATTACCCGTGTTCTTTATTTATTTAGCAGAGGCAATTTAACGGTAACGGTGTAAAATATTGGATAATTACCCTGTGTCTGCATCTTCATTCGTACAATTCGAAGTTAAACCAATATTGTAAGAAGTTTTTTGTGCGTCTTTCGGGAATGACCGTTATTTGGAGCTAAAAATGAGCCTATGTTAATCCAGGTCAAACAAAACTATTTTGTACGCTAAATTTAATTTGTTTTATTTGATTACTTATGCGTGAGAGAGTCACAAATGTCCCAACCAAATTCGAAATACATAACCTATTGTCCACTCGTAGTATGCCGAGTCCTACCTGCTTTGGTTTCTATATCGAATGTCCATTATTTGTCATCGTTCATAGCCATAAGCCATATTCTTAGTTTACAAACAAAGTTGTACAGCTTTGAGCTTCCTACGTATATATCTACTTGTAAGATGTCTTTTTAAATCCGCAGATATCTGAGAACTTAAAGTGCCAAGTTATTATAGTGTACTGAATTTGACGTTCTGTTTGATGGCGTCAGTCTAGTTAATGCGAACTTTGAATATTGATTTTTTAGTTGAATAGGGCCGATTCATATTACGAGTGTTAATCAGCGAGTTGCAAATCCTCCCCGGATCGTGTAACACATGAGGCAGCCTCACATACCTAAGGTCGTGTATAGACCTTCGGGCCTATTGAAAGGTCGTTTAATCAAAACGAGCTTTAGTTGCACCGTTCAGACCCCTTACGATAAGCTTAGGCTTTTTGTTCCCATACCAAACAAAAATAGGTGGCCTAGATTCTCAAACGCATTTAGTAATCCCGAGTATCAAAATGCTTCTTTCCATTTTCTATGATTTTCTGTTTCTCTGAATTTTCTTATTCGTATTGCTTATTAAATAGCTATAGTACGTTTTTTTTAGAATTAGAAATTATGTAAACAAAGAAGCAGTGGTGGCCAAACTTTTTTTGGCTAGCATAAAAATATTAAATCTACCTCTTGTACCAATACTTACCTACATAGGTAAAATTTGCAGGGTGAAAGCCCAATGTTCGACATTGCCGTTATTTTAATTTGGGGTTGCTGATTAAGTAAATGAGGTCATTTTGATTTCTTAGATGGCGAATAGAATATAAAGTTCTGTAAATTTCCTCATAGTAAGTAGAGACCTAGGGAGGACTTACACGGTGGAACCACGAACAAGTACAGTTACTCCCCCTGTGACCGTATGGTCATGAAAGTACGGGTGATTTTGCAAAGGTAATGGGTAACTCGACGTGACGCTGACTGTACAGTCATCGTCCTACTGTGATAAAATTGAAATTATGGATCATAGTAATAAAACAAAATAGATTCTATATAAATATTTAATCATCATCGGAAGATGAAGAATCGGATGATTCCCAGTGACGTTGACATTTTGCCGGTATTTTCGCAAATGGTGGTCATATAAGCGACCATTTTAAAAATCAATTAATATGGTACGTATTACAACATCGGCATGTACTTTTTAATTTTGTCGTGTCAAACTAACAACATTTCGTTCCACAAGTTTGCAACTTCTGCTTCTTAAGGTCTTTTTTAGTGTAAACTTTTCACGATGTTACGTTTTGTTTGTTAAATAAATGTGTACCATAAAATACTCAAATTTTGTTCTTTCTAATGCTAAAAAAAATGGACTATAGTTGGGCTATAAACTGGCTAGTTGGGCAACAGTGATGGAGATGCAAGAAAAATACTTAATAGGTTAATTGAAATTTATTTACTGGTAACTTTAAAAAAAAAAAACGAGTTGTCGTTTATGTAAAACTAGCGACTCGCCCGGGCTTTGCACGGTGACCATAAAATTATGTGTGTTTACTACAAACCCTCTGCGTGAATTACTCCATCTATTGGCGAATACTCCATCATTAGCCCTTGCATAGGTGGTCTAAGAGATCTATGTGAATTAACAGAAGCGGTGAATTAAAGTGTGTAAAGTTTAAAAATATTTGCAAAGATACGCCGAATATTTATATACATACAATATTTATATAAGAGAAATAATTAAATAGGTATATTTTTTTTTTCATGGATTCATAGTTGATATTTTTACATTAATAGGACTCAACAGTAAAATGTTTTGTTTAAAATTTTGTAAGTAAATATTTTGTACGTCGTTTAAAAAATATGATGCTGTCCTTTTTCTCTCATTATAAAAAAAGGCCATAAAAGGATTATTACTAATAACAGTCAAGTCTAATTACAAGTAGTGTTTGTGCTCCGAGTATAAATGTATGTGGCTTTATAAGTACATTGTTATGTGAATATATTACATTGTCTGGTGGTTGGTCTATGGAGATTCTGTATAAATATTTGACTACCGAAGTAATAGTTAGCATTGCCCAAGGAGCCATTAAAAAGTTGCTCTTCAGAATACGGTTCTGCAAATGGATAAAGGCTAAGGCTACTTAATTGGTTTAGACTTTTACTTCTACATTCACTCGAAACACTGTTGGGGTCATCTATCGCAAAATTTCACTTGACGCCAACAAAGTGTCAGAAAACTAAAGTTTAAAAACCATCAAATAGGCAGGCGGTCGCACCCTAAGAACTCCGTGGCGTCTTTTGTACATCAATGATAATACTGCCAGTGTATTCGGAGTAGCGCTAAAATGCGAATTCAATGCGAAACGGGACCAACTTATAATGGCAACATAAATAAGTATATTTCTTCTAATTCAATGAATTTTCTTTTTTTGAGGGCCGCACTTTTTTTTAGCAATTTCTATGAGATACCTTAAAAAAGAAAATGAACTTGATCTGAAAAGCTTATTCTTTAATCTTGAGGCACAAAGCCCTAAAAACAAATAGATTAAAGAATGATCCAAAAGGTTTGGTAGGTCGGCACGTCGATATAAGTCCCTTCGCTTGGCCAGGCGTGAGAGACAGGCGCCCCAGTGGCCAATATTAAACTTTAAGGACAGACACTTTGCTGGTGCGCTTTCATGCGATTTCTGACTTATTGTATTTGCTGAAGGCTCATGAATTTTACATCAATCGGTCGTGCAAATAGTGGTGATAGTTAATTAGATCCCTGGCCCGCTGAGAGGTGCATACCTGGAGTACCTTTGTTCGGGATTCATGAATGAAATCGCAAGTAAGCGGTTTTACGGTATTGTGCTTATTAAAATCAGCAGATTTTCAAGTACGTAACTGTTGTTTGTCTTCGTTCTAATGCCACTAACTTATCGATCTACTTCATGTCATGATGATTAATTTCATTTTATAAATGGTACATACCAGCTTCCATGTAATTTAAAAAAAATGATATTCAAGGCAGTTTTTACGTTTTGCCATCCAAAGTCGACAAAATTTTACAAACAAGGAGTTAGGTACTTTCGGATTGCAAGTATTAGTCAGGATTAGGATACCTATCTACTTTAATTCCCGAGCTACATATAATACACGTGACTATAGTTATAATGGTGTCTCCGTCGAATTAAGTGAATATATGTATTTATAATCTGCTGAATGATTATAATACAACGTTCACTTGTTTTCTAATCCAACAACGTATTCAACAGTCAATGTTAAATAAGAAACTCATTTAATGGAATGTACCCGGTTAAATTTAAATGATATTAAATGTCATTAAGACGATTTCGGATGGAAGCATTTGGACATCTATAACCCCGGGGCGATGTAAATCTCCTCGCTCGTTTATCAAAGTGTTGTTAACCTACATACAATCATTTGTATTCGTCGCCGCCGTGACACTTTCTTATAACATTACCAATACATTTCGTTTACTTATCGACCCAAGTTACGTGTATGCATACACGTACGTTATGTGTATGCATACAACGTATTTCATTTAATATTGTGTATAATGTCAATAGCGTCCGAAGCCTCATTAATATAGTCATATGTGTAGACAGATATATGTAGATCGCATTATATGCTTTTTGTTAGGACATGGGCGGTAATTCGTATAGTCCAACCTTTAGGGGAATCTGGTAAAATCATTAACCTTTATCGCTGTCTCTATAGAAGCGTCGTTGTTCGTTATAGTTTAATTTATCTGCAACACCACCGCTCGCTTACTCTGTCACAAAACCAAAGCCGTAGGTAGGGACATTGTATGTGCGTACGTGCTTTGTTTTCATTTCATTTATAATGCATTTCATGCATATCAATGGTTTAGTTTGATAAATGACTACAAATGGAAATAGTATTAAGTAGCTAGGTAGGTACTGTATTAAACACTGACATGCAAATATTACCAAATCGTTACTTTCGCATGGCATTAATTGCTCTGATGTTGCAGCAAAATTTAGCACTAAATTGAGTAGTTTCGGGGACAACCGCAGTACAACTATTACGGAATAGTTATATTTTTAATCTGTTCTGGACTGGATTAAACCTAACGCCTCATTCAATATTCTCCACCCAACCTACCGAAATTCAAAGGGATGAGATAGATGTAGTCTGAGGTCGATGTTTGTGAAAGCCCATTGAGTTTTATATTCAATAAGCAACCGTCTTGGGATCAAAAAATATTACCTCTATACAGATCACTTCCCAGCCCCGTAGCCGCTTGTGAGAACAGGCACACTCGCGAACAGGCAGAAGGGCCTCGGCTTCGCGGAAACACGTATTTGATATTATTATATATATATATATATATAAAATATATAGGAATAATATCAAATACATTATAAATAGGGTTTTACCCAGCACATTCGACATACTAGAAAGGCAAGCGCAGAACAATTATGTCGTTGAATAGAATTCAATTCGTTAAAATTATATGAGCAATTAATATGTGCATTTTGTTTATTAAGGGTAGTTAAAAATTCTACAATTAGACAAAACTGAGAATTTATAAAGCAAAAAAATGTTTCACTTTTAAGTAATATTGAATTTAATTAAATTAATTTAAATATCTTTTATTACATTCTTTACAAGAGTAGCGGGTGACGGATGAATCGAACTGGTAAGTATGTATACTTATAAATCCTTAGTAGTACGGTAGCCATTGGATAATAAAATAGAATACAATGCCCATGATTGTAATGTACTCTTCCTCTGACGATGGTCCGGATACGAACACTATACCCGCATCCCAATTATGTCTAAGTATACCTTGCTTTATAAATATTTTGATGGAATTTTATTGTTTAATTTGGTTTAAATCGGACCATCTGATGAAGTTATGTTTCAACAATGTTCGTGAATTCCAAGATCTTTTGTCTGTTGTCACATGTACGTGCGTGATTATTATTTCTGCCCAAATATCCAAACTGGTCTATTGGACTTTGTTAAATGTGAATAGTATAATAAGCTATTGCGGAGATACAAACAATGTAGGAATTAAAATAGAACGCTAAAACGGTATTACCCAGATACTGTTTTCAGTGTAAACAGTATCAGAGTTAATGATAATTTACAATTTATACGCTGAATCAACTTTTATTATTTAACGTAATTCATACACTTGGTGATATGTCGTTCGTATTGATATGGCTGTCTGAGATTAATTTCCTGTGTCTAAATCCGTTCTTTGATCATTTTAACTTATGACAGGTTGCCTCTGGGTTAGCACCACACAACAGGTACCTCCTACATAGATTAATCAAAAGGATTATCCTTTTGATTTGATGTATGAATAATCCAATTATCATTAGTTATTTAAGTGAAGTTAAGATAGAAATGCTTAATATTATTAGCTATAATTATACCTAAAATTCAGATCTCTATCTGATTTCTTAAAAACAAGCACTATATTTGAAAGAGATGATGAAACCAGAACGGATACAAGGATAACGAATGAAATTGTATATCTAGGATCTGCATTTAGTATAGATGGCAGGTACTCCGCTGATATAGAAAGTAGAGTGAATGCAGGGAATAGGGTGAATGGAGCGTTAGGAAAACTTCTAGGCAGCTAAGTCTTAAGCCAGAAGGCGCAGCTCGCTATACACAATGCGGTGCTGATTCCTACGCTAACATATGGAAGCGAGAGTTGGGTATGGCAGAAAGAGCATGAAAGTAGAATAAACGCGGTCGAGATGCGTGCGCTGCGGAAAACATGCGGTGTATCGCTCACAGACTGCGTTCGGAATGATGATGTAAGAAAGAGAGTCGGTCTGAAAGACAGCGTCGGAGTCAAGGTAAGAAGAAGCATGCTCCGGTGGTTCGGACATGTGGAAAGAATAGATGACGAAATATTGACTAAACAGATATACAATGCGAAAGTGGAAGGATGTAGTAGCCGCGGAAGGCCCAGGCTCACCTACCACGACCAGATTGGTCGTGTACTCGTATAAACAGAAGGTGATGTTAGGAGTCATAAAAACCGTAGAGCTTGTATGAAAAGGATTATGAATGTTGAAGAGGCAAGTGAGGTGTGTAAGGATCGTACCATATGGCGTCCGGTTCTCTCTGCCTACCCTGTTAGGGAAGTGGCGTGAAGTTTAGTTAGTTAGTTAGATCCTATTGTATTATTATAATTAACACGATAGGATCATTCGTAAACTGTTAAAGGAATACGGGGAATTATGACTAATCAATCGTTTCGCTTCTTAGTATAAATTACCTACATAACAGGCTTCTTTTAATTTCGGGCAAGTAATCAGTCAATTAATAATACTGAATACTACGCAGTTGTAGAATTGAGTGGGATTAGTATTAAGTATATATATATATATAGCGGGCCTTACGTAGGCGTTATTAAGTAATTGTTGAAAATTATTTACTTAAAATGTTTATTTATACAAGTGTTTTGATCTATTTTAGCACAACCATTTTCCAAGTGGCTTAAAAACTCTGTGAGCAACAAAGGTTTGAATTCCGACTTAATTAAACTTAGCGAAGTTGAAATGCGGTTCCTACAAAGTATAATGATGGACGAGACTATCTTGATGATTGGATACGTTACGAGACCCGGGTGCGAATTAATAGCATGTGTTGGAAATTCTAATTTCACATTAGGTGCCATTACATTTACTTCTATTAAGCGCTATGTTGAACAGAAACTAACAAGTCTTACTGGCAATATTATTTGAATTGAAAGCAAAGATTTTTAATTCAGAAAACGGCAGTGAATTGTGCTGAACTGTTTTTTATAGTATAATTTTGTTCAAAAAGTTATATTTTTGAAAGCATATTTATACTTTTTTTTTTAAAGATATGAAACTATTACACCACATATTAAATGTGCATATCGATTAAATTAAACTTTATTATCTTGCATTGATATAGTGTTTAGTTCAGTTATAATAGTTTGATAAACTATGTTTGCTCAATACCGACCTGTTTGAAATATCTTCTTCATACGGTACCATGCAAACTATCAGCATTATCCATAACTAGTTATATTTTAGATGCTCTTATTATTTCCAACAGTGCAAGACTAAAGTTAGCAGCAGTTAGCTTCGATCGGGCGATGAAATGTAATAGGGTAAGGACGCAGTAGAGACGCGGCGTAACATTCTCGTTATAATGTTAATGTGTTAGTGCCGGCACTTGTCTCGTGTGACGCCGACGACATTCGGGCCGCATGTGCGACCCGTTTGACAGAAACCCCGCTGTGGATATGCTCTAAATTCTGGATACAAATTACTCTCAATTAACATAGCGTACTACTGTGTACTTACAGTTTGCGTTACGAACAGTCGGCTCTACAATATGAGTCAAATTCTTTACGGAATAGTCGATGACATCAAAAGAAGTCCGTTTTATTAAAGCTAAACCGAAAAATAGCAATACAATAACAAGGATTAATTTGAAGTATTAATCATTTTGTTAGGTACCTACAATCAATAGTAGTGGGTGTAAGACAATTTGTTATTATAATACAGCAGGGGATTCACGTTTCAGAGCTTTCTACTGTTTGCAAAATTATGTCGGATCAGTCGGTTATTGTTTTAAATTTTTATCTCTGAATTTCATATATCCCGCCCGGGTTATTGTATCAAAACGAGACAATTCATTTGTACATGCAATTACACTAGTAATATCATATAAGTATATGAACATTTCATGTGAATATAATGAAATATCACAATAAATAGTTTAAGTAAAGCTGTTTAATACTTAAATACTAAAAATAGTTTATATATAATATTTATAAATAGTAAATAAAATGACGTTTTATAATCGTGTATCCCTTGTATTTTTTGCTTGCTATGGAATAACTTCATAAGAAAATAGTATGTAAAAATAAAAATGAGAGAATAAAATAATATGCTGCTGTATTTGGCCTTAGAAGGGAAACCCACCGAGACGTGAAATCATACAATGCAAATATTGCGAAAGAACTCCTAGTGAATTGCCTCGTGACTCACGTCATGTGTGATGTGATGACTTAATTAATCTCTTTGAAGAAAGTTATGTGCACAAATTAGTAACGTATAGTAAGAAACATTATGTGTACAAAATAGAGAAGAACAAGTAGATATCATATTTAACAAAGTCTTTGTTATAAATGTGACGGCTAATTAAATAAATTAGGAGTTGCGAAAATGTGACAAACGATCCAACATTTTTTCTTTACAAGTCTAGGCTGCGCTGGACCTTGGTAGGCCAAGGTCCACAATTTAAGGTGTGCCCCCAGATCTTCTACATTAGTTTACGTCTATCGGCTGAATTTCACACAAAAATCTCTTGCACAAACATTTAGTAAGTAAGTTTGCTCTACGGTGCCCTGAAAGTGCACAATGATAAAGCAGCTTTGAACTGTCAATTATATTTTGACTGGATAAACCAAACCAATCTCGTATATTATGGCCCAATATGTTTTGCACCAGGCCCTACGCTACTGCGTCCACCATGTATCCGAATATAACCAGCCAGGTTAGGCTTGCTGGATATGTGTCAGGTACGATTAGACGAGTCAAGATCTGGTTACGGTCTATCCATAGAGTAGGTAATTGGTGTGTGATGTTCAATACTTTTATCCATATTTGACGAGTGAATCGTAGTCTTTCGGGGTTTGAAATATGAAAGACTTTTTTTTTACCTCATTGTCTAGCCAAAGCAGCTGGAAAATTTGGTTTTAAGGCTTTGCAACACTAATATAACGTGACATTATGATAAACATTTAAGGTGGTATGAGATCGTGTGATTGGCAGCGAAGGTAATTAATATTTATGTCGATGGCAGTAGATTGTATTTTGTGTGGATAAAAAAGCAATTTTATTGCTTATGCGCGCACTATACAGATCACGTGTTTTAACATAATATGTATATGCAATTTCTGTATATTACAGTTACCATTTCTGTGTTTTAATATAACATCACGTCCATAATCTCCGAAGAGGTAGGCAGAGCCAAAGGGGCATCAGGCCCCCTCAACCACATTCAGCCAAAAACAAAACCGGGCTGGGTTAGATGGAAAATTGTGAAAAAGGAGTGACAAGTGGCTAGCTCGTCGCCTACACAATCACGTTCGCCTTTTACGACATGCTGGGCAAATATCACAGTTGGCATATTCTTTTTTAAGTCACAGACCAACATCGGACTGTCTTTTAATTATGATTAAGTACCAAGATTATTTTGTAACAGTATACATATAATTTTATTATTTCTTATTTAAACATTTGTAACTTGACATTTCTTTACTAAGAGTGTCATCTAGACTATTGCGAATATTTTGATGTAGTAGTAACACCTCAATTAAAAATGAAGTAGGTACTTACTATACGTTAAGACTAATAGTGCTTTATTATTTATGTACAATTATATATTTATGGTAAAAAAAACATCAAATGTTACTATTGAAAAAAACTAAACGCATAACTAACATTTTCGGATTAGGACGAATTATAAAAAGTGGCGTTGAGGAGACGGTACTTTAGAACATTATAATGGCTGGAAACTATTTGATGTAAGATAATCAAAAAATTAATAAAAATAAATAATAAGTCTATTAATAGTTTTTTTGTTTGTTTGTTTTGTTTTAAGTTCAATACAGAATAACGATTCCAACTTACTTGGGAAGGTTCAGTTTGGAAATGCCCTAGATATAAAATATAATAAATATTAAAATAGATTCTTCAATATATGTTGAATTATTTATAAATGTACTTCAATTTGCTTTAATTATATAGATGCGGGGTTGTATGGTAATCATAGCTAAAGTAAGGTGTTCGAAATAATAGTAACTGTGTTTTTAGTTACATCCAAAAAAGCAAGACTAAAACAATTTGCGTATTTTCACAAGTATAATGTGGGAATTTAAACGCTGCTCAGTAGAGATAGCTTCTTGATAAAACGGCTTAAAGTGGGTCCCGTTCTGTGTGATCTTGTTCGGAGTGAGCGAATATCTGAGTCAAACGAAATCCATTCCGTACCCAGATAATAAGTTCGTGAGGGCATGCCCGCCCGGGCAGACCGTCCACAATGCTTACGTGCTATTTTAGTCGGGCCATTGTCACTTGCTGCTCGAGGGTTACTTTTTCGTTTACCTGTGTTCAATTTTGTACTTTACCTGCCTGCTTGTACGTATTGTGTTTTTTGTACCTGGGACACGGCGTTGTCTGCAGTACGGTCACCTGCAAGTAAATTATGATTTTATGCTTCGATGTATCAAGTTTTGAGGTGTAAAATAAGATGGACGATACTGTTTATCCGGAAAGTACGCAAAATATTGCTTAGGTATTATGTATTGTTAGTAGGCATTGTGAACTTTGTTTTTAGTAATTTGTACATGGATCAATATTCATATTGGTTAATAAGAAAGGAACGAAAATACTTCTAATTCTGTATTCTTTTTTTATTTATTTTGATAACAAGAATATTCAGAAAAGAAAGTTAACTATATTCCTCGCGGACGTATACAAAGAGATACAGAATATAAATGTCGCTAATTTGCCTCGGTTTACATTTGACCTGAATATAATAGAAGAGGCATCTTATACAGTTTAAATAAGCAAACTTTAGTTAGTACTTAACTTGCCCTCAAGTTTTGATTGTTATGATGTTGCAGAGTATGTATAAAAAGAGTTTAACAAAGTAGCTCGTGGAAGGATGGAATGAAATACCGTTGCGAATGCAAAGTTCAGTCGAGAAAAGTTGTGGGCTAAACAACTCTTAATTGGCACTGATAATATGTTAAATGGAAATTGATGGAAGCTTTTGTGCAGGCCGTTCATTTAAATACGAAGAGATAAATGGACAGGATATTAAGCTTTCCGCAGTATTTATTTTAAACCACTCGATCGACCCTTTTCTATTGTCTACCTCGATTTTAAAGAGCAAAACAAACAGTAACAGGGTCGAGAGGGGCATGACTCAAATAACTTGTCGTAGAGGAAACAACAAATTCTTTGAATCATTTTTCTGTTTTTACCTTACTATACGTAAGTAAGATGTACATACATTTTTAATTTCTTATAATGTACAATTAAGCTATATAATAATTACAATATTGATGAGGTCAAACTATCTAGTGTAAAATACATTTTCCAATTTCGAATTCTTAATAGATACTTACTCATATGTGCGTATGGGAAAAGTTGTGGGGTTTGATGTAAAACTTGAATCAAATCGCCAGTGCGAAGCGCTAATTGACTTGACAAATAACATTCCGATGTTTTATTATCATAGTGTAAAATTAAAAGTTATAAGCCTCCATTAAAGAAATGAGTACCGCAGGCTCATTTAGCCTTAATCGGTAATGATTTTTCCCCAGAGTTATAAGGTTCTCATAACTTAATTACAGAAATACCACTAGAGAATGTTCCAGCAGTTTGAAGTGAAATTCTTAAGAAGTTCATATTAGTTTGCACAGCGGATAGTTGCTCGTTAGTGTAGAATTATTGATAATAAATATTTTAGCAAACACCCGGCGTTTAGGGGCAAAATAAAAAGCGAATGCTTAGAGTGCTGGAGTTCATGACTATTCCTATGGTAGCGTGCTCACATTAACTCACAAAATTATGATTCAATTGCATGATACACGATAACTCATTTTGTAACAGTTCTAAGTCATGAAATAATAACAAATCGATTATTACCGTAGCTTTAATGTGTGGCTCGTGTGATTTCACTGTTCTTTTTGTTACAATCATTAATTTATGTACAAAAGTACGTTTACGTCTAGCTCGCCCTTCGTACTAAATACTTTTTTGGCACGCCACTTTTCTTTGTTATTTATGGAGCATTTTAGCACAATTAATTTTATTCTGCAATTTTTTTCTCAATGCGGTCTTTGGTTCCCTTTTTCCGTATATTCTTGTAATATACAAGGATATTGGATATTCCGTATTTGCATAGAAATAAGAAGGAATAATAGGTGAGCAAGGAACACAGTTGGCACATTATTTCTTAGTCCTAGACCAACATGTGACATAATTATATCCATGTAATATCTAAAGTCTTTTGTTTATGTTTTATTTTGTAAAGTCTATAGTTAAACTGGAAAGAGATTAATGGTCTCACGGAATATCAAACAACCATTGGATCATAAATCTCATGAACGTTTATAAGGATGTTCAAATCTAACAATAAAACAAGTAACGGTCGAATTTCGACAATTGAGCGATTAGGTACAGATAAATTTAAACTCACTATAAGAGATAGTGAAAATAGTTAATAGACAGGGGTTTTATAAAACGAGTTTTAATATGGGCTTCGTTACACATTCAGTCAATTCCTTTTAAAGTTGATCTTTAAAAGACCTTTCTCAGCGCTACATGATATTTTGATATGCAATATGCAGTATCGACCTTTGTCAGGTATTAGTGTGAAGTGCTGTGTACACCGTACCCTCTCACAAAGCCGAACGAGCTTGGACACAATGTTTGGGCTTAGAATAAAGAAACCATTAATTGAATTCTACTCCGACATGTTCCATTGGGGTTGTGCAGAAAAATACTTTTGTATGCTTTTGCCGTGTCTGTCTGTCTGGTTGCGGCTTAGCTCAGACACTGTTGGTACTAAAAAGCTGTAAACAATATACAGATTTGTAGCAAACATTTATCAGAATCTTAAAAGTATCGTTATAAATATTGCGGCTGTGCTTTAGCAAAAAAGAAGAAGATCTATTTTTCGATTCAGGGATCCGATTAAAAAATATTAATTATTCTTTTCTTCAAAATCAATAGAGTAAAGACAAAAATTATCCTTACAAGCAAAATGTTGTTTGTTAGAAAAAAAAATCGCGGGATATTTTAATCACTTTGGCTCGTGAATCTGCTACCTTACCAGCATTATGCCCTAGTGCTATTGCGTCCAGCCAACTATAAAGCTAATGAATTACTTCCAAAAATATTCTTCAGTTTAGGTCATGAGGCGGCTACTAATGTTCTCACATGAAAATGAAAAGTGATAAATTCAAATACTTATACATTATTAAACTACTAACAAAAAGCGGAGTATTCATTACTCGCGTAGTTATATTTTTTTTAATGGTTATAAAATTTGTATTTTTATAATAAAATAACACATCTAGATAATAATTTAAATTACTACGTCGAGGCCCAAATCTATAGGCGTGACAGTTTTTCAGTAAAGTGTACCACACAGATGCATAGGTAATGCGTTAGTATTAGCTTTTTTATTAACTTCAAATACATGTTTTATTATTAGTATCCTCCTAAATTTTGCATTTGATTCTAAAATTTACTGACAAATCAATGGCTTTACAAATCTACAAATGATCATCATATATACTCGGTTACATACGAGAACGTTGTTAAACACTTATGTAACTGTTAACTATGTTCAAAGGTAAAGTCTTGTTCAGGATTAAAACCTGCAAATTTCGGCTGCATTTGAATATAATAGAACACAACAGGGAACAGCTGTATAAAAACCGTTGTAGCAAATTTAAATAATGCACAAGTATCTCAATACAAAGCTAGTAAACATGCATTCCAATTATAATATCGAGATACATTGACATCATAGTTAGCTTACGACTGTATATATTTTTTCTCATCTTTATGCGAAAGTAGAATAGTTTTGCATGTATTAAGCAAAAAAAGTGTTCATCATGGGTAAACCTACCAAATTTAGGGAGAGTAGTGATAGTATTTTTTAGCTATTTCTCAGAAGCTATTATTCAATTAACATCCTATTGGACGTTTTAAGTTTAGAAGTACGAATATTTCAAGCTTAACTTAAATACTTTTCGTCCAGATGATGTTGATGCCTTGTTCACATTTCATGTCCATCTCTTCTAAATTGTCCAATAGCTATTAATTTCCCTAATAATTCCAAGTTATATGTTGCGTAAGATTTTAATGTCAAATACACACATAAATAGTTCCGCAAAAAAAATAAAAATCGCGCCGAAAATAAAAAAAATATTTTGTGATCCTCTTGATTTTTTATTATCCTAAACTAAGATATAAAGCTGAAGAGTTTGTTTGTTTGCTTGAACGCGCTAATGTCTAGGATCGATTGGTCCGAATAAAAAAAATATGTTGTATAGTTCATTTAGCGAGGAAGGCTATTATAGACTATAGGTATAACATTAACTATAAACGCAGGTGAAACCGCGGGCACAGCTAGTTTATTGATATAAAGTAAATTAACGTATGGACAGATAATTTTTTTTTTGCTTTTTTTTGGTTATGGAAATAAAAAAAAACTGACCAAATTGCTTTTCTAAAAATCTACTAAACTCGGAAATAGAAGAAATGACATAAGAGTAGGCACGTGTTTATTACTTTAGCACGATCTTCGCAGCAACATCTGCGGCAACTTTTTCATTTTGTCCGTCCAATATGACAAAGGCGATTGGATTCAATAAAGAGGCAAGTGTATGGGTGTTACTAAAATCACCTCAAGTCCATAGCACGGCTCAGACGAATTTGTGTCGTACGTGTTAATGGTGGGCGACCCGCTGACGAACCCATACAACTCGGCAAAAGTGGCCAATACAAATGCGAACCATTTACTACACACTTGCCGTTAAAAGAACTCTTTCGGGATTACGGGGAAAAGTAGTCTTGTTACCTCTCGGAGCGCTAACATCACGCATTTCTATATCTGTACGTACCTACGTAACGTCGCATTTATGTGTTTGCTTTATTGGGCTCATCAAAAATATACCTGAGTATTGCATGTGGATTATGTTCATCGATTACCTTAATAGGCAGTTAGTAGCAAATATAAATATAGTTACGAGTAAGTAAATTTACAAGCACTGTCCAGTCAGTAAACCACAATGTGGTTTTTGTTGTTTTATCAGGTTGTGCATTTCGACCAGTAGAACTATGTGTTTAAACGCTCGTGATTGATTTAATTAAAGCTTGTCGTATTTCCCTAAAATATACTATACAAAGTGCTAGCTCAAAAATAATGATTTTAACGTCGATGAGGTTGGTAGTAAACCAATTATGCATTCAGCTTATAATCTAAAAGCATTCTTTGTTGACACAGGAACCAAGCATACAAGATTGCCTTTTCGTTATTTCCTTCTTTGTGTTTATAGATTGTTCCATACGAGAAAATTTACAATATATTATTGACTTTATCATGATTAGAAAACCCGCGTTCGGCTTAAACTCCGTTTACATCATTGTGCTTCCTATTTTTGTTTTAACTATTCTTTTCGTCGCATTCTCGTTCCTCGTCAAATCTCCTTGGGTGTTTTTTGTCGAGCTTGTGACTGACATTGACTGATCAAGAATTTGTAAAAGTATCTTACGGACTTTAAGTGTCACTCCTTGTCATTAAAACCTCGCAATTTGCCACGGTCATAAAATCCATTTCACGAGATCAGAATTTTGTAAACTGAAATTAGGTTTTCAGTATACGTGATCGTTACATAGAATTAATGGGAACGAACATACACAACTTCACTCGTTGCCAATTAGGCTTTAATTGGCTTTAGACTTTAAATATACGTTCTTACCATAATATTACTCAATGAGAGTATTACAAATATTGAGCTACCTTGTATATATACTAGAAAGCAGTGATAGGGCTATTATCATATTTCATTGAAATCTATTACACCTACTTACTCAAATTCGGTAGGTAGTATTGATTTATGTTCAAGTATAAACTCAAATTTAACCAAAGTCGGTCCCTGACTACGTAATATGGATTAAATGCTTACTTAATTGTATACTGACGTAGTTGCTATAAACTTAGTTATCTACTCAGCATAAATTCCCGCCCAGATGTCCACAGGAACTTTCTAAACAGAAACATTACCAAAGACAATTTCCTTTAAAACTTTGCATGGATAAAATTTAAATAGGCTGCCATTATTTAAATTTTCTACGCAGATAGGGCGTCCAGTGATACTATTGTTTGTTGTTTTAGTACAAACGTAGTAACCCGACAAAGCAGGTAATTAACCTGAACTTTCTGAAAGCGCTCTTAAGAATATCGGTGTAATTGAAACTGTTCGTAGCAAAAATAATTCGAGTTAACTTATGAAGCGACGGCGTGAGAGTATAAATATAACGGAAATCGTGGAAGCTAAAAGAAGAGAAACGCTATTAAAATTAGATTACATCAGCTGATGGTTATACTTATTTGAGTGCAAATTTCAAGCCATCTCGACATCAGCAGAAGCGCACTAATGCATCCATTACAGATAAAGCTAAATGTGTGCGATAGCAGTTTTCTTGTGTGTGTCTATTACACATTTAATCGGGCGGGGGCCTGGGTAGGTGCTGCGAGACAATGGCTGCCGAGCTCGCTGCACTCCATTCACGCCGATACAATGGATGTTTGTGTCTTATCGAGTTCCCACTATCCTATTCGCATAAAATTTTCTCATCACACTTTTTACAGCGAAAAGGGGTCGCCGCGCGAACTCAACAAGTTTGTGGCTGTTACAACGTCGTTTACGGTTTAACACCAGTGTTACCGACATTGTATGCAGATAAGTGGTGTAAATAAACATCCCACTGACAAATCCAATCGGAATGGTAGATGTGGTTCGTGCGAGCCTCAACGAGATGTGCATAAACACAGTCGACACATATTGCGACAGATAATTGATTCTTTTTGCATTGCTGAACGGTGCCTTAATACAAACGAGAGCGTGCATGGGATGGGAAGTTTGACGCAGTAAGTAAATATAAATACGCAAATAACGTCGGCCGTTCTTTAATTGGCGGACCAGACCGCCATTTCATTAGTTTTCCGGTGTCCCTGTATTGCGATAGCCATCTCTAGGCACACATTGTGTGACGAATTTGATGCACCATGCTCGAACTTTCTACACACGTGCTCTGCCTTCATATTAATTATCGGGCTTGTACCTGTAACTTGTCTCCTGTTAACCGTAGATTTCAGTGAGACTTGCTAGTAAATTGTAGTCAAGTG
Organism: Glyphodes perspectalis; assembly: GCA_951394215.1. NCBI lineage: Eukaryota > Metazoa > Arthropoda > Insecta > Lepidoptera > Crambidae > Glyphodes > Glyphodes perspectalis. Next base: position 11,498,921 of record OX596208.1, on the reverse strand, counting down.
GTCCGGTGACATTAAAGAGAACCTAAATAATGCGAGAATTGTTTGTGATTTAGTGAGTATTGATCTGTGTAAGTAGATAAGTTGTAATTAACAGGTCAATGCGCTTGACGGCGGAAGTCGATAAGTGACGGCTCACGCTCACACCTCGCCAGTGTCCGGACACCGGCCATGATGCACCGCTCGCGCCCGCCTCCACACCCGAGAGTTACAAACGCATTCAGGTTAACTTTCGTTCTATCGGAATTATCCAATTTAGAAATCGCCATTAGAGAGTGATCGCTCATTACTTTTTTTATTTAACGCCTACTACTTGCGTTGACGAATTAAATGTGTAGATGTGTCTTTCGTTTTGTCTGATCTAATATGAAGAAACCCATTGGATGTACCTATTGGAAAACTGTTTTAATTCAATTCAAGCCTGTGCACGTTGAAATGTTTAAAAAGCCTCAGTGCGGATTTATTAAAGTAAACCCGTAGGGAAAAACATCGTAAATCACACTGTCTGGCTCCACAGCTGAGTGTCTTAAGAGGTTTAATATAATAACTAGACTCACTTAATCTAGAATCATGGGTAAAGCGGTCCAAACTGGGAATGCAGGTCAAAGTTTTGAAAATAAAAATTTACAAAAACAACGATATTTACCAAATATGTTTTTATACAACTACATAATTAGTTTGCTTCATAAATATCCATTACAAACCGACGTATATAATTACGTACCTGATTACCTTAATAACACTAATCTACAAGATATTATTAGAAGTACTTCACGGGGCGATCAAAAGTAGGTTGTTTGTAAAGAAAATTATTGAATCGATCGCAAAATTATAGACATCCTTCAGATCCTTCTAGTTTTATATCGTCTAACAGTTCATAGTAACATTGGTTGAATAGATGATTATAAACAATGATTGTATCGATATAAAGCTTTTCTTATTTATTTATGCAATAAAATATAAATACTTTTCATACAGGCTATATAGCTTTAAGGAACATTATATACCTAGAGCATAAGCAATGCCAATCAGCTCAAGACTACGATGGCTACGGCAGTGCAACCCAATTAAAACGGCAAGCATTGTCTATAAACTATTTGAAATTACTTCTGTCAATTTAAAATTCAGTTGTTGTATTTCATAAGTTTAAGCGGTAAATCCCACTTTTTTATTTTTATTGATAAAAGCATTCACAAAATGCTATTATTGAAAGCCTTGGGAAATTATATTAATTGTACATAAAACTAATTAATGTTATCCTTCGATGTACATTACACGATTAATAAAATAGATAGTATGTTTTATTATTATAGTATTTAGGTCTGCAATTTAGGTCGTATCGTTATTATCGTCGCAGACAACTTTGAAGTAGAGGGCTTGCTGGAAAGATATACGGATCCTGAATTGAGACTTTCAGCGAAAACAAGTATTTCTCCGTATAACATAGTAATAAAAGGTTTCTCATACCATATTCGGATAATTATTATTAATATTTAATTATTTTATGTTCGGATAAGTAATTATTTCTTAACTTATACTACGTTCTACGAGTACCTACTTAAATTTTTTTTTATCCGATGATATCGAGATCTGGATATTTTTATCTCGATTTCTTTTAAAAACATTAATAATTTTGAGTACCTATACATTAAAAATTGACTACATTGAACTTTTGAAAAAAAAAAGCTACAATACCTTAATTAAGGCCACGACATATTAAGGAATAATAATAGCTTGAATGTTAGTTTGTAAAGCTAATGTCTTCAACGTTATCGTGACTTTTGCGAAATGTTTAAAATCTTATATAACTGTTCCCAAGATATCACTTGGGGTGCACGGTGCGCCATAAATTTACACCTTTGTATTGTCTAGAACTACACTATCGTAGGTATGGTTCCGCTCCCATATTGCATACTTAATAGTATCGTTAGTGTCTCCTTTAATTATGTAGTTCTTTGTTATTGTTTCGTGTATGGAACTATAGTCTAGTTTGATATAATCGTCGTCATCGACAAACTACGAATAGATACCTTATGTCATAATTTCTTATAACATTATTCCAAAGTGTAATGTGGACAAGATTAAGTACATTTTGCATATAATAAATTATTATTAATACGGAAAGTAAAATATCATTTGATAACTTTGCAAAGATATGCACATTGGTATCTTAGAAATTGAGAAAAGAAGAGTCATTTCTATGTATATGTATGTATAAAGACTTATGCACTGATAGATAGGATAAACGGCGTGACCATTCTGATATTAAAATTTTGGATGGTCAAATCGTCGTAAACCTACATACTATACATATAGTGATAAAATATATTACAAGTTTATGTAAACAGTTAATTCTCAAATAAGTTACGAGACTCTCACAATTATTATATATTGCTCACGAAACCTAAACAATCCTGCAGGGTGGTCTTAATTATGGTGAGTACAGGATTTATAATGATACTTTTCGTCGAATCTAAGTTTCACTTTGCTTTATAACTTCATGGTGCTAATGTCTGCGAAGTGGAAGTCATTAGAGGCAAATTGTTTACGTGGGTGCCTATTCACTTCGATGTGTTAACGTAGGCGTTTGTTTATTTGCGGCAACCTACTTCTCAAGTGCTAAAGTTGAAAAGAAACCAAGATATGTACAAAGTAAGCGATCGTTGCGCTTTCATTTCACTTGATTTGAACGGAGAAAAGTTTGACTTCGGCGACAGATTGCTCTCCGGTTAAGTTAAATTGTTTTTCGCTGTCATTCTAACCTGGCCAAATTGATAACTGTTAACGTAACTGGTTTAAGAGGTTCCTTGTGTTTTATTTTTTTTAAATATTGATTATAGCTTTCTTTCTCCTCGTGGTTCATGGTTAACATTTCTGGTTATAACTGAAACGATAACTTCTTGGTAATGAAGTAAAATAAACTTCATATTGCATATGTACCATTTTCTAAAAGTACCCTATACACTTTACTACAACCTCTGTACTGAACATGTGAAGGTACGTAATGAATAGAAATTTGAACTAAATTGCAGAGATGCATGATAGTAGATAGTTATTACAGACACGTTACTAGACTAGATGTTTGTCCCAAATGACAAAATAAAGAACCGCAGTCTGCTGTATATATTAAGAGCATAATGATTGATGACAACACATTAACACAAAGTTAGGCGATGGTATTGTCCTTATTTTAACATTATCTTGTAGGTGAAAACATAACTTCATTTTCTCCGGCATGCCTTTGAAAAACAATTGCTTTTCTTTAGAAGTATTTTTTGTACTATTTAACTTTATCTACATCATTTCTCGAAAGTGGATTTTGCGTGGGTCACATCCGTGACATCGTTTGAAGGAAGCAGCAGAAGTACTGAAGTATTTTTATTTTATCTATTCTAATATTATAAAAAGGACAGATTGGATTGTTTGTTTGTTTGTATTGAATAGGCTCCGAAACTACTGGACCGATTTGAATAATTCTTTCACCAATGGAAAGCTACTTTATCAGCGAGTAACATAGGCTATATTTTATTCCCGTATTCCCACGGGAACGGGAACTACGCGGGTGAAATGTTATATAAGAAGACTGTCTTCAATTTCCTGACTTAGGTACATACATGTACCAAAGCAGCATTAAAAGATAGTAAACGTTCAGAACTATCTTAAAATTACTATGGTCTTAATAATGGTCTCAGTCTGCTATCTTTATAATGAATACGTCTGTAGAAAAATATCAACGGCGTCCCTCCCATTAACTTTATCCTTTAAATCGAGTACTTGATATCAAAACTAAATTCAAAACTTTCGATTGTTTCCAAAGTTGGGAAATAGCCCTGGAATGGCTTGAATTTCTTCAATAACAGCGATAAACGGCGAATTATTCGCATCTGCTTACTCGGCTTTGTTAACACGACGCACAATAGGCTCGCAGACATCGCACAGATCATTGTGATTTTACGACGGAACGCTCTCCGACCTCTTGTTTACTCGTGTTTTCATTGTCTCCCCGCTTATGAGTTCTGCACCGACTGAGCTTGCTTACTATGCACTGCGTTGCATGTGTGAGTCCCACTCGGCGCAGTGGCTGCATCCCTTTTAGTGTGCAGGCGTGCTAGAAAGACGGTCCCAAATTAGCGTTTTGGCAATCCTTACAGTAGGTGTCATGTCTCAATTTGGAGTCGATTGAAAATCTGAAACTGTGCGAAACCTCGTGCCCTTTGAAAGTTTACTACGTGAGTAAATTGCCACGTTGAGGCGTGAAGTAAGATTTCATTAATGTTATTATCAATATCAAAGAAGCGGTATTTTACTAAGGCACTAGGGTACATTTAAAGAGTTGGATTTAGAAGGGGCGTGATTGGATTAAATACGAGTCTGGCGATAAATTGGGTTAGGATTTGGAAAACACTGAAGTAATCGTTTCTAAACATGATTTATAATTATAATTGTACAATTATATTTTTTATATATAACTAGCTGACGTGTTAGAGACAGAGAGGATAGGGATCTGAAAAAGTTTGCGCAAGTGTGTTGCATTGCTTTCTTTCATGTTATAATAGAGCAATGGACAGAGGTGATTTTTAGCGTTCCGTACCCAAAGGGTAAAACGGGACCCTATTACTAAGACTCCGATGTCCGTCCGTCCGTCCGTCTATCACCAAGCCGTATCTCATGAACCGTGATAGTTAGACAGTTGAAATTTTCACAGATGATGTATAAACAGAATAAAATAAATATTTAAGGGGGCTCCCATACAACAGACATTATATTTTTTGCCGTTTTAAAGATCATGGTGCGAAACCCTTCGTGTTACCCTTCGTAACTCGCACTTGGCCGGTTTTTTTGTATTATGACTAGTTACCTAAAGGGCTAGATTAACCTCGCATTATAGCAATTTCCCTGATTTCATAGAGGATTTTAAGAGCAAAATACACTTCATCACGAGCGAAGTCACAGATAAAGAGCTACTGTGTATAAGTATGCTCCTGTTCTGACTCAATCCAGAGTTTCCGAAATTAAGAATAGACTTTCCTTTTTCTATGTCCGTTATACGAAATTATTTTTCATTGAAAATTCATATCAAAGTAAGTAATAATAAGTTAATATAAATAGATTTATTAAATACATTTTTCTACTATTCTTATTATATGAATTGCTTCTTGGTCTTTGCCTATCCCTTTAGGGATAGTGGGCGTGATATTATGATGATGACTCATATACATATATGAGCTGCACCTAGCTGCACGATATAAATCCGAGTCATGTGGTTTTTCAGCAACCAATCCAGTCTAGATGATGTTGTAGGTACTGTTGCTGCTATAAAAACAAATACTAAAAATAGAATAAAATAAATATTTAAGTGGGGTTCCCATACAACAAACGTGATTCTTATGCCATTTTATGCTCGATATTAATAACGGAAACAGGTAGACGCTTGAAATATTTACAGAATATTAAGTTGTATATTAAGTAACTTTAAAAATAAATAATTAAATTAAAATAAAATAAAGATTTTAAGGGGGCTATCATACAACAGACGCGATTTTTTTTCTGAATTTTAGTCTGATTTTTTGGTGGAAGAGAGGTATGGATATTAATTCAAATCTAAACCATTGAAGATAATTTGTCTGAAAAACTACGCCAGCTATATAGAACTAAATTGTCTATAATTGCTATCGTATAACTCGATTGATTGGTCGTGCGTGTCCCGATTTCAATGTTGGACAAAAGTCCAAGTTGAAACGATTTTCTGGTTCCATACTTTTCAATTAGCTAAGTGACAATCAGTGTGCGAATGGGAGCTGCCGAAAGCTGTATTTAAGTAATGAGTAAGTAAGTAACGCAATCTTTCGAGAGTAGCTAGATGCAAAATCGGTCTTATGGAAATAATTTTGATAAACCCAGTCATTTGTTTCCAAGTTAAATTACTATTGAAAGTTGTAGCGCAGGTTTGCATATTGTGTGGTTTGGCTGACACTTGGTTGGCGGGAGCGCCACGTCGCAGTCAGATCGAGTACCAAGTGCTAAGCACGTAGGCCAACGAGAAGCCTCCGCCGTCAGACATAGGTAAGCATGCAGACAGAAAACCACGACGAAACCTCCTCAAAGGCACGTCCACGTGTACCAACACGAACCGAATTCAAATTACTGATTCCAACTCCAAAGTTAATTCGCACTCTTCGCACGGCGGGCGTAACATAACTCGAATGACTACTTCGCGCAAGTATTGAGGTCGGCTGTACGAGCTACTTGTACCACCACATGTGTAAAGCTCATAACTTTCATAAAGTTAAGGTCTATATCCACATGAACTTTACTTTGAAATGTGTTTTAATTATTCCTGCTCATTTTAATGGCATGCTCAAATCTGTTTGTTTTATAAAAATGATCCTGTTTTATTAGGAAAATCGCAATTTGTGGTCTTACCTATTGAAATTATTTGTTATTCAGTACACAAAAGCAAGGTTTTTTTATACTGGAGAGCGCAAAGACAAAGCGAAAATGAGTGGGCAAATATTAAAAAGAATAGAACGTGTTTTTAATGGGGCTACAGATAATCCAATATACAGACTACTAAGTTAAACTAATCATCGGTGCAAATTTTCATCAAACTGCTATTCAACCAATGAACGTATGACTTTTGCAACCTGTTCTCGTGACGTACACTTCGTTAGCGTTATTGCTGGGCGTAATTTGGACAAACAAAGACACCAAAATACAGTAGCAGCTCAATGTTTCGTTTTGTTTCTATATGCGCGTCACGCTCCGATTCTTTAATCCTGTAAAAATCGTATCAGCGCAGTAGCGGCAAGGCGATATGCGAGCGATACCGTATGCGCGGTGCCACGTCATTGCGGACGGTTGTACTTTTACAAAAAAAAAACATAGTAAACAACATAATGTCGCACAGTTTAACCGTAACTACATATAAACTAACAACGATAAAGCAACAACAAATTTCTAAGCCCCAGAAAATATTGAGTACAGAAATCAATACTGAAACCGGATAGTTTGCGGTAGGTAATGCAAGCAAATGTTAAACCGAAATTTAATTTCCAATAGCTTCGGTGAACTGCGCGCATTCTGAACTATTTGCTCGATTGTTGAATACCATTACACAGCTTTAGTTCACATTTGGCGTAATTATACCCACAAAAGAGACATTTTTATAAATAACACATAATTTACCAAGTAAAGCCGTACATAACAAATGGGGACGAGGAAATTTGTCAAATGGCGACTAAATATTACACGAGGCTTTGCTGAGTGTTAAAATGTTGAGCTCCGCTCATTAATTTCTCCCTTACTCTGATTGCCGTGGTTTCGGGAAAATATAGATAAGGAAAATTATGCAACGTACACCTTTCGGAAAATTGCTATCATTCGTTACACACAAAAACTTTTACATGCGTTTTGTTACATATGATAGCAAGATCTGTAACAAAAAGGTCACACTTTAGTTTTTACATTTTTATCTAAGTGTGCTGACACGACCCTGCTTGTGAAATTTAATGTAAACATAATCCTGCCATAACAAAATTCCTAAAGCTAATATAGTATAGTTTTCTATAGTATAGTATAGTCTAGTCTTCCCTTAAAATTCTAGAAATGCTACGAAGTTCGTTCAACAAATAAATCGAACAGTACATTTTATTAGCACTTGTGGTTTATTTGATTATCCGAGTTAAATCTACTAACTGAATTAGAACATTTAATTGGTTCAAGTTGTTTCTCGATCCTACTAATTGGTTCTACCTAGATTACAAGACTTAAGGTTATTATCGTACCTTTTAGACTTTTTTGTATTATGACAGATTAATTTTAATAACATCTTTTGATTTTTTTGTAATTACGAAACGAAATTTTTGTAATTACGTGACTATAGATTTTAACCGTGACTTTATCGTCTAATGTACTACCTAATCTAGATATTCGTTTGCTATCTTTTGTTGTTTCCTAAATATTTTTAAATTAAGATAATTAAATTTTTAATGCAACATGTCATCACAAACCTGTACAGAGTAATAAAAATCGTAACAGTAATAGATTTTTATATAGTTAGCTACTCTGCTCAAATTCAAGGATATCTTGCATCGACGAAGCCAATATTACAAAAGATAAGCCGAATTCTCAAATTGTGTTTAAAATTGTCGCACCCGCTAGTCTAGGGGGTAACATAAAAACGAGAATTCATGGTAGCGTAGCGTGGAGCCCGCTACAGGCTCCGGTGCAGACCAATTCAATTGCTCCGCATTTCTTGCTTTACCGCACCGCACCAGCCTTTGATTAAAACTTTCATAAAACTTAAATATGTGCCATGTTTACTTTGAACCTAATTTTAATTAACCTCTTTATTAATTAATTCTGGCTTCACATTTTTAGTTCGATAACTTTTTGTAATGGTGACGATATTTTTAGTTGTGCTTAAAATAGTTCACGCCTATTTTAAGTGGAATGTATTATGCAGTTTGACTTTTTTAACAATTCAGAGACATCCGGTTCCACGACAAGTAACCCTTATGTTTCAAGTGACACTCTAAATATTCTAAATCTATTCACACATGTAACTTTCGAGTCAAGTACAATAGTTATTTTCTTTTTTTTAGTAACGTAACATTTTATGGATATTACGTCATTATTATCGGTTTTTGTAACTCAAAATAAATAAACTTACTCAGCACATGTGATTATCTATAACCTAAGATAAATAAAGTTATGTATTTTATATAATATACTGTATCCACTAATATTTACCCTTCACAATATACTCAATCATTAGATTACTTTCTAATACCCAAAAATATCTTAAGTTTGGAAGAGACTGAGACAAAGAGACTACTAAACATTGAATGCCTCTACGATTTCAGGAACAATATTGTTCTTCTCTACCTACCTAATTCTAGATCACCGATATATTTTCTAGTCCATAAACAATATATGTATATTAACAATTGCATTTATATAAACATATATTGTACTATGATCCACCCATGAAGATTTAAATCATATGTATACTTATCCATTTGTTTATTTTTCAGGTAAGAGTAATCAAAAGAAGCCTTTAAAGAACATATCCGGTGAGTTTTGCATTGAGGAATCAACGAAAGATTTATAGAAGATTTATAGATTTATATTCACATAGAAATTTAGAAATCGTCAAAACCTATTTATGCCGTTCGAGCATAGTATTCATAGAAAATCGAATTGTACAGGAATACAATTATTTTTTGCTATAATAATTTCTACTTGTTTATACTTCTAACAAAATCAATTTAATTTTGTTGGGTTTCAACTAAACGAGGAGAATATTACTGGATCATATGCTCAAATGTGCGTAGTTTTAAACAAGTAATTTCAATGTTGCCTGAATATTACTGTCATGGCGCTTCCCTCACTTAGGCGGGACAAATATGCCATTTGCCCCACTATATAACTTTAAAATAGGGTAGATAAGAACGTACAATAACAAACGATATAGCTAATATCAATGAATAGTAGCTAACATTTAGACATTTTGAAAGAATTTTGAACTCTCTTGTTTTAAATATTGAGCCAATTGAGTGTTCTTTAGTCGAATGCACCTAGGTAAATCGTGAGTGCTTAAACTATCTGTGGCGAAATACTTTTTCTTGTATTTAACTTATTCTTTACATGCTTTTGTTACTTATTACCAGTACTCAAAGAATGTCACATGTGGTGACATGCGTGTCTATCCGGGTGTATCACTCGACGAGCAACCCTAAGTTTAACAAACTGTACTGCCGTTGCATCTGGCTTTGTGATTTCGATGCACGCAAGCAGCCGCTGCCCCCCGCACCCCCACCGCTTACCTGCTCGGCCGGTCGTCGTCCCCCTCCCCTGCCCTGACGAACGTCCGTCACTCTCTTGCACTCGTACTTTACGTCCTGCGTCTCTGTCTGCCTGCGCCAGCGCAGCCGCAGCGAAACGTGATCGTTTTACCTGCGGGGCCAAGCCTGTGCATTATACAATAATAGAGATACATTCTCTCGGTTCGTAGACTGCGTTATTTGATTCGTGCCACTTCGAATTTATGCAAACACTTTCATAAAAATGTTTGCCTATAAAACATTATGTATTTCAAGTAAGATGTTTGATGATGATAAATCGATAATATTAAATAAGGGCGTATTGGATTTATCAGGCATTTAACTAAATAAATATTCTGCAAGAATGTTTATAATACTTTTAAACGTACACAAAAATCGTTAAGATCTTTGAAAGTTTCGCGAAAGCACTTAAAATATTTATTACAAATTCTTTCATGGATATTTTTTCCGTTCGTTCTCATAAATTATGCAACGCAATGAATTAAATTTATATTGAGTACGCACCTAAGTAAGCATTTACTTAATGGATGTCAACAGGATACTGAAATTATACTTTTTAATGGGCCCCTCTGTAAGTATTTTTACAGGTAACATTACGATCAAATAGGCATAGTATACATCAAACTGAACGGCGGTAATATAAACAAAGCTTTTTCTGATCCTGAAAAGGAATAAGTTGAGTTGGACAAAAAATATTGTGAATATTCATTATTCCTCGTGCCTTGGTGGTTTTATTAGATGTCTTTTTGTTTATTTGCTACGGCACAATACCGAGTGTCGAGTCGACCTTTCACTAAATAAAGCTTGTGAGGGTACAATACCCAGACACTAAGTACCATAACTGGCAACAAAATATCCACCATAATTCAGAAAAACCTGCTTCCTTTATTCTTCACCGCTTTCTTATATTATACAGTAACTGGGTATACCTATTTCAGAATTCCTATTCCGAGACGTTATTCTGCGAATTTTGTATTCTTAGAATTTCACTTAAATAACGCATCATTAAAATCAAAAGCAACTTTTTCAACCATCTTTCCGGATCTTTTCTGTTTTTAATTATCAGAACTCGGAAACAAAGTTACAGCATTTGAGCAATAAAAGATACTGTTTATTAATTGCGGACCGGCTCGTCCCACGTTTTCTAGTTAGGTAGCTAAGTATTTTCTTCGTGGTGTGTGTGTTTAATCTCAGTCGGTATACTTATAGGTACTTCTTTGTCAACAATATTTCCCCTGCTGTGTCGTTGTTAGCTAAAAGTGGTTATGTATTAGTATTCGTCCACACATAACATTTCATATTTGTTGTCTACACTTTACTGGTTGCTATAAAACTTCATTTACAAATATATATATTTTTTTTTCATTCTGACTTAGATAAAGCAAGTTCATAGACAGTACATAAGCACAAAATTTATATTTTCCTAATACATATGTTTAGGATAAGCATTGTCCTATCTTTATTTCTGTTTATGCTGGTGATACTAACATACACACTTTATTCGTTCTATATTTATTTTATTAATATGTATATATTGTATGTTTTTATTGTGATGCGTTTAAAAATATAACGCGTATACAAATTACTACATCTAAGTGAACTTGAAAAGGGCTGACAACGTTTTGTTGTCCCAATATTTTATAATTTTACTACAAACATAAGTATGAAGAGTACCCGGATGTGTGTGGATGCGACGCCATCGAAACGTGCGCATGGGCACACCATATGTTAGCTTTTTACAAGCGCCCTTCGATCCGCGCACATGCCGGAATCGCTGCAACAAAAAACATACCAAAATAGGTTAGGGCTGATAGTTAACGGTATATCTAGCATAAATATCTTATCAAAAGCAAAGCGAAAAAGAATAAATACTATTATTTTAATTCTATGAGGATAATCAATAATGTATAATCACAGTGTAAAGTAAACCAAAACGAGTAATTTTATATTTTTCCTTTCAATTAATTCAAAGAAGTTATACAAGTTCGTTGATATTCTTTTAACTAATTAAAACGTAGAACGCGCAATTTGCAAATTGCCAGAATCTGCACGGGAAAACTCAACGCAAGCTCTAATAAAGCTACGAGTAGCGTGGATTTTGTATAAATTTGTATTCGTTGTTGCGGTGTCAATTTTATATGACACTGTCAAGGAAAATTCATTTGAATTTATGAAACACTTAATATATTTTTTACAATCAAGAGGCCAAAACAAAACACACCATCAGTTAATAGATATTTTATGTACTTTTCTTATTGACAAAACGCTCTTTCTCTATAATATTTGTATGAATATATTTACTTACGTACACGTACACGTGTTTGTAATAAGTCAAAGTACATATGTTTGTTATAATTTAATGATAATCCGTTAATCAACTTTCTTTATAATAAGAAAACTTTTAGACATTGACCAATGTCCTCCTTTATTATTTACATATGAAACAGATTTTATTATTGTGACGATTTTGAAATTTGCAAAATTTGATTTTTTAGCGCTTGAACCATTTATGACCAAAAGTATCGTTGGGTGTATAGTTTTAATACCTGTTCAGTTTGCCTCGGCTTGATATAAATAAATAAAATAGATGAGCCAGACACACCAATCGTCGAGTCTTAATTTAGACTAGCTGTGCCAGCGGTGTCACCCGCGTTTATGGTTAATATTATATAGATTATTTCCGTCATACATGATTTCTATGTAACTTTAACCATTAAGGCTGCACACGCGAATTAAAAAATGGAGTGACTTCTCCCGTTTTCCTAACATTTCCCTTCACTACTCTGCTCCTATTGATTGTAGCGTGATGAAAAGTATACTATAACCTGCCCAGGAGTATGAAGAATAATTGTACCAAGTTTCGTTAAAATCTGTCGAGTAGTTTTTGTTTCTATAAGGAACATACAGACAGACAGACAGACAGACAGACAAAAAATTTACTGATTGCATTTTTGGCATCAGTATCGATCACTTATCACCCCCTGATAGTTATTTTGAAAATATATTTCATGTACAGAATTGACCTCTCTACAGATTTATTATAAGTATAGATAAGTTTATAACTGTGGCTTTTCGCTACTAGACTTGGGAGTTAAATTTGATGCCTCATAGGTATCAAGATATTTATAAACTGTATGTAAATAGCTCATGCCGACTGGGAATAGTATGAATTCTGTTCTTACAGTAGGGAGGAGAAATTAACTCCTCTGGTCCAAAAATTTAATACGAATTTTGTTTACTAAAATTCCTACATTGTAAGTGTCAAGCTGTAACTCTCGAGGGAAAATGAATGTCACTTCAAATAGTTTTATCTGCCGAATATGGTAATACTCCCAAATAACTCTGTCTGTGTTCTTAGTGTTGTAACAATATACATATGTTTCCAAGTAGGAGGGACCCTAAATTATATATAAGATGGCACTTTCTCGCTGGCGTAATGGTTAATGTAGGTATGTGTTAAAAGAGTACTAAATTAGCCCGTGTGGGCTTTCTAGGTAACTCTCCCATACATGTCAACTGGTGGAGTATAGACAGATCGTTTACGCCTATAATACTTAGTACAGACTTTTGGAGATTACCTTTTTACAAAAGGGTAATATATAATATCAGAGGCGTAGCTATCGCCGTATCAGCCGTATCAATGATATGGGGCCCCCGCTCTATAGGGGCCCCCACATTTGAATCTTTAACATTCGTAAAATTTGTCTACAACGATGATAAAAAGGACTCGAATGTATTACATTTGATACGGGGCCCACGTAAGATTAGCTACTCCACTGTATTATATTATTTTATAATATGTTCGTGTTGCTATTCCTGCTCTGACGGTTATTATTCCTATATTTAATTGGGCTTTCGATGCGAAAAGGATGCTGTCATGTCTACAATCAAGTCAATCTTTGGTGCCTTTTAATGACGGATAATAATCATTTTAAATTCCTCTAGTGGTGCATCCGATGAAGAGCAGAAAATAAATATAAATAAAAAATATATTTAATTTCAAGCAAAAAAAAGAAGGTTGGTGCGTATTTCAAATGTTTTGTATATTTTTTATTAAACTTAACTATTCTTTTTATGCCAATTTATTCGATATAATAATCCTTCATGATGTGTTTAAGAGATTTACGTATACTTTTATCAACAAAAGGTCTGATTATGAACCAATATATGGCAACTAATGGCAAAATGAGCTTTGGTTAAAAAAGTAATAAATTACTTTTGTGAAGAAACATGTGTTACTACAATCTAAGAAATTTAAGACGAAAGTCACAATACGTGGCGAGTGGCATACAACTCAAACTTTTATAATTGTAATGTAGGTAATATTCAAAGAACAAGCAAAATAATAAAAAATATATTTTTTTATGCCGATCATAATTAGGTAGGTAGGTATTAGTGGAGTGGATATACGAGGAACACGTTAAATAACTTTAAATATCGCGTGCCGAATTGGCCGAAATTTGGCATGAAATTTTAAAACCCTTTTTCATCGCCATATTTTGGTGTGATCGCTTTCTCTTTAATTCGAATATCGATGGTGGAATGAACTCGAAAGTTGTACAACTGAACCGCGTTTGAACGGCTTCGCTGGGCTCGGTTTGCGCGACTCGCTACTTATTGTAGCACTAAAGTTATATATAAATACTATTCACCCTGATAAGGTCAGATATTATTTGAGCCTTTGGGTCTGATTCTGTTTCTAATGATTTTTTACTTTATTACATAATATAAAGTAGGTATTCCAGTTCTCCTCAGGAAAGGGATGTCAGATCAGGTGAGATGGCATTCACTTTAATGTAATAATAACCTGAAATGACGAATCTAGGACCACGCCCAAAATAATAAACATCAGATCGATATGTACAGTAACTAACTTTGTTTTCCCTTTGTTCATTTAAATTGGATCAACTTATCATTGTTATAAAGATATTCATACCAAGTTTTATAAGTTTGGCAACAGTGCCTCTATATATTGTATCTCTATGTGGAAATATGTAACTTAGTTTACCTGTATCAACAAAGTTTGCAGGGAATATTAGAGTGTATCCATACCGCCTATGAGTGTATCCATTTTTTTTTGCAGAGCAACGATAACAAATGTTTTCGCTATTATTGTCGCAACCGGTCGCAACATTTAACTAATTCATAATTAGTTGAACCTAATCATCTTCGTACCTACCGTGTTACTAAATATTTCCCCACAAAAGTAATGGTGATCTGGTAATATACGCGTAAAGACCACTTTACGCGTATATTTCATCATGTTTTGTGATTTTCATTAAATAAATATTAATAAATTATACAGACAATAGCATATCACACTATTTACTTCGGATTTTGTACCGCCCTTATGTCGGGGGCATAAACGCTAATTTTGAACTGCAAGTGGGTAACTTGACCTGCTTTTGACGCTTAAAGCTTGAAAATAGGCATTTCGATATCATGAAATATGAAATTCGGTCAATTAAAATTACATTTAGGCAATATAAACTAATGCAGAATATACATCTATACGTTTATATATAGTGGGACTGAAATCATTTTTATAAATCAAAGTATAACGCAGTTATTTTCCGATTTTACTGGCACATTTTACTTGTAAAATCATGATTAATTTAACAAAAAGAAGAAAAAAATCTAGTAAGTTCAGCACCTACGTTCTTTTTTGTTAAGTAAAACTGCAGCCGAGGCTACTCGGCAAAAATGTTTTAAATATTTAGCCTGAGCCGCGGCAAAATGAATGGATCTTCAGAGCGTAGTCATTTGAACCACGCCTCACAAATAGCTATAGTAAAAAGCAATTTACAACCCCCTTTTTATCTGGAAGATAATCGGCAAAAAGATTTACACCTGTTATTTTGCATACCCGATTCACAAATAAAAAACAAGAAAACTCATAAATTAAAATTGACACATCAAATTCATTGTGTTGGTTCAAAGATTGTAGGATAACGTTAATTCTATGACCGCAACATCAGATAAACATTTGTTTCCGTAATAAATATTCATAATTGAAAATAATTGACATTTGATTATAAGCGAGCAGCAGGTGTAATTTGTATTTGTTGTGCTTCTTTTCTATATTTGTTTTTATTAAAAAGTATTATTGTCTGTTTTGGAAAACGAATCCTTAAAAATTATTTACACGTAAGTGGTATTTAAAGGGGTGATCGTCTATCGTAGTTATTATCCATAAACTAAGTATAGATACATTTCATTTAAATCCATATCAATTTATTAGTTCTTTAAGATACCTTGAACTTGAAACCGAATCCAATAAATAGTAATGTTATATATTATTCAACCATATATGCATGAGCTATAGGTACATAAGTTGGTATGAATTACGTGTTCGTTTCACCTTGTCACCACATATGTCTTATATCACTAACTTTTGGAATCATGTTAAGTGAAAATTGTAATTGTTTACCTATTAGGTTTTTTTTTTTTTTAAAGGTATGTGCACTAGTTTGTATTTACATGTATAAGAGATAAAAAGTATCATATGTGCTAATTCAGGTCAAAAGCTATATGTATAAACATAATTTAATACTAATCCGTTTAGTGGATCCATAGTGATTGATTAGATAAGTAACAAATATTTACCCAATCTTTCATATGTATAATAGTATCTAATATGATAATATAGCAAACATCTATCCTGGTTAAATAGAATGTTTAAGCACAAAACCATATATTTTAAAATAAAACTATTTTTCACGACTTATAAGAATACAGATTTGATTGCAGCTTTAACGTAAAATGCTAACTACTCGAGAAGGATCATGGTTTATCAAGAATTAATAGCATTCTAACTAGCTACTTGAGATAACATTGCTATTAAGTTTATTGACAGAACTAAAGCACTTGTGAGTAAGTTACACGATAGCGTTGGTAATCTAGATGTTTTATGTGAAGGGATAATCCCCGTATCTGCAAACCTGTGAAATACGGAAGGTAATAGGAATCCGCCCGTATTAAATCTGTGGAATATATTGAACGATAGAACAAAAATAACTAAATTACATTAAAGTTTGATACATTGTATATTATGTTAAATTAACAAAATCACACAAGTATTATCATTATTAATACACGTAATTTGATGAATTGCCGAACGGATTGCTTTTGCAAAATAATAAATGGCAGCCATACAATTTGTATGTTAATAGAACGCTGTATTGCCACGTGCGTGTCTGTGTTGAATCAGGTTGCAAATAATTCTGGATCGCATACAAATAAAGTCAGGCCCTTAGAGACTTAAATCAACATTTACAATCTAAGCCCGAATCATTGCAAAAAACCGAGCTTTCTCGAGATTGATAAATAAAGCAAACTAAAGAGAACTTGGTAATCCCTGCGGGAATAAAACGCGGGTAACGCCCGGTATGTGAAATTAACATTAGGTATGCTAAAAGGTAACAACTTTGGAGGTATTTTGGATACTTTTTTACCTACGTCCCGGCGGGCACGCGACTTCTTTTATTCCAGATAAAAATGTGTCGTCTAGCCTCGTTTCGCGAAGTACGTTTGTCGATCTGTGGCGACCGTTATCGCCGGTACCGTTGCGCCGTACGCTACCGTCGTCCGTGTCACATGCTCCATTGGTGCTGAGGCCCCGCGCGGGCCACCTACATGGACCATCGGAATCCTGCTGCGTCAGAACAGTGGGTCAAGCACTACTCTTTTTACGAGCGTTCGTTGATAATCGTGCTTAATCGTTTTTATGTCGCTATCAGAACATATTTTGTGCTACTTATCCTAATGCCTTTAACAAACAACAATTAGTTGTTTGTTCGCTAAATTACGATGTGTGTCTACAAGTGTGCAAACACAGAATACTCGTGTTTTATTTATCTGGAATCTAAATGGCACTTGCATTTAAAATGTATATTTAAAAAAAAAATTAAACGGTATATAAATAAGACTTATGTTTTCTCTTAATTTGTTTAGCTCATGTAATAGACAAGTTAAATACCGAGTACTCGAGACTTCATATTTGTGCAGAATAGCAAATATAAAAAATTTGCAAGAGCTGTATTATTCAATTGAGAACAATATATTTTAGATAAACGCTTAAAAAAACAAATAAAGAGCACGCTGAAAAGGTTACGATATAATTGTTTTTTTTTTGGCTTGTCAATTGATTTTATAAATGCTCTAAGCTTAGTTAACACATTATGTAGGTACTCTGGTTTCCCTTCAATAGGTATGAATACGCACATTGTACCTAATTGTGAGATTGGCTCATTTTTAAATAGAATTATTAAATCGTTAATAGTTTATTAAAATAACTAGAGCAGAAAATTGCGAAATAGGTATAAATGACATGATGATCCAAGGCTTAACTTACTGTTTAGGTTTGATTATGAATTGGCTTTCATATAGATCGAGTTTTGTAGCTTTCCCTCTTTTATCTTTATACGCTTGGAAAGAATCTTTATGGGCAATTTATTCCACAAGATTTATTATCATGTATGCAAACACTTATTATTATATTAACCCCTGATTATATCTGGGGTTTTGGGTATGTAATTGTGTAGGCGACGAGCTAGCTACTTGTCACTACTTTTTCACAATTTTTCATCTAATCTAGCCCATTGTTCTATGTTGGTCTGGGACTTAAAAATAATGTGCCATCTGTGGTTCTTGCATAGCATATCGTAGAAGACGACTAATGGTGTATCGGGTTTTGGGTATATGATTGTGTGGGCGACAGGCCTCCACTTGTCAGCACTTTTTCACAATTTTCCATCTAACCCAGCCCAGATTTGTTTCTGGCTGAATTTGGTTAAAGGAGCCTGCTGCCTCTTTGACTCTGCCTACCCCTTCGGGGATTATGGACGTGATGTTATGTATGTAACTTCGGAACCGAAATCAGGGAATAAAGCACAAAGCTTAGCTTGCGAATAAAGTATAACACAAGGCTTTCGTTGTTGATTACTTACCTGGGAACAGTTAATGTATACGTTTAATCACATTTTGAAAAGAACACACGCTGAAAAGTTACTTCACTCTTTCATGAGAGGTGATTTATTAGTGGAAGTAGGTTATTAAATCAAAGCTGATTAATAAAGTAAAGTTAGTTGGAAAAATGTGTTGTATTGACATGAAGGTTCGACGCTAACTTATTTTCTAAATGAGTCGAATTATATTTTATAATCTTCAAAACGTCACGATTTTCTGTGGAGAGCAACAAGTTTTAAATAATGTGTAGCGAGTTCATATCTTAATATATTAGACAGGCCCGATGGTCGAGTGGTCAGAGACCCTGGCTGCGAAACCAAGAGTCGCGGGTTCGAATCCCGCTGGGGGCAAGTGTTTCGTGTGATAAACGTGGACATTTGTACTTGAGTCATGGATGTTTATAAACAATATTTAAGCATGTCTATCCGTTTAACTAGTATCTATAGCACAAGCATACATGCTTAGTTTGGAACTTGGGCATTGGTGTTTAAAAAAAAAATAAAAACATATTCGGACTTATATATTATAAACCTTTGAATAAAACCTTTTGTAAAATCTTTACTTCGAGCTGATCTCTAGTGGCGAACCACATAAAAATTTTTGTTTGCATATTATGTAATATATGCGTCTTTGCATAATGTTATTGTTTTCAAAAGGAAAAGCAATCGAATCTAACGACGATTGTAGTGTCGGTATATTGAACTCTGCGACCAAAACTTTACAATAGTGGTCATGAAGTACTGAAAGTTCCATCCACAGATATTGTAGACATAATATCAAAAGCATATTTAGTATGTAATAAAAACTTCTAAATATTGTTGTATGCCTAATAAAAACGAGATATTAAAAAATACTGCTATTATACGTCACTGCAGTCTTTTGGGTACAATAACACAAGCCCTAAAGGTCATTTTGGGTTGTAGGTACTTTTGGACGGCATTTTTAAGTACTAAACAATTATTTTTTATGTATATGCTTTGAAACAAATTACTTTATACAGTTAAAATGTAAAAGGGATATGAAAGGTCTAATTAAGAGCTGAACTTTATTCAGGGCAAATAGGCTGTTGTCGAGCGGATCCTGGCCGCTGCCCAAGAAACAATCCATCGACTTTTGCCGGATGTCCAGACCATTTTAGCACAATCAGACGAACTGTGAGACCATTTTGAGCTCTGAAGCTCAGCAGCTTTTCCTCTTATTTGGACAAATAGTTTTTTTATACAATACTAATGGTCCGAAAGCTGGCACCAATTTTTGGTCAGGTATTTGAGTCAAGCTGAAAACTTGTCCCATACCTCTCATATTAAACCCTAATACGGAACTGCAGACCTGGCTAGTGAGTCGGGGGCTATATCTAAAACCCTATCAAACAATGAGGAAACTCATTTGTTATTAATGGCCAACTATGGGAACTGTCTGAATGGCCCAACCCATTAATTCCACAAAAGGATATCTCGTTTAGTGATGAATATGTTACGGCTTTATACGGTTTTACGCATGAATGAGTAGATTTGCGTATTAAACGATTAAAATTCTATTGATCACTCAACCTTTATGTTAAAGATTGCTCGATTAGCCGATAACGTTAGAACATATCTTTAATGAAATTCGTTCATTCAGCCCCAAACTGTTATATCGGAAATTTGTAAGACATAGTACTGCTAACATAGAGCAAGATATATAGCGGTATCTCTACTATGTCTATCACCATAGATTGACTGCCATCATTCTCCGATTCCATACATCATAGAATCTAGATGAAAAATTCTGCAACTTTGCGAAGATCCTTCAATTAGTGTTTTGTTATTGTTTGTTTTGTGACAAAAGAATCTCTTCACATAGGAATCGATTTTGACGTTTGGTGTAGCTACCATTTATCCAAGGACAAAACAGAAATTAATTTCGTGTTCCATATATTTTAGATTATCTTTGTTGTAGGTATTAGTTAGAATGCCTGATATTGAGTGATGTAATTCCCCTATTTTTCGTTTTACCTATGGAGATCTCCAAAAATCCAAAAATACTTAAAAATGAAACAAATTCAAATACCGAATCCTCTTTAAAACATCGCCATGGAGCTACGCCAACCACAGTTTGGGCAATTCTTGTCCTAATAAATCTAGGAGTATCTATTTGTTCGTATGTGCTGTCAGCTACTAAAATACCCCCGGTCGGTCGCGCGAGGGGCGGACGTCCCCACGTCTTTTGTCGGCGACGGAATCGTGACAAAATAATATTGTGAAACAAAACTGTATTGTGGCACCACAAGTGATACGAGTGCAATCCGACACAGCGAACGCCGCCCGCATGCTCCCACGGTCTCGCCTTACGGCGGCGGCTCCTTCCCAGCGCTAGCACATGACCCACCCCACTTGCCCACTTACATACGTCTTGTACCACCCAGCCTCGCACACGTGTGGCTAAGTGCGCACAACTGTTTGCCACCATTATCGTCTAATTAGCACTCAAGATTTATCTCGAAACCACATTCTTTTAATCATTTAATATAAAGATGCGTACAAACATAAAAATAATATGTCATGTTACCTTTTTAACGCCTTGTGAGAACCTAGAAAATTAGTATTGTAAACGAAGTTGCTTTTCTTTCTAAAAAGTTGCTTCTTTTTAAAAAGTTTCGATATATGGACTATTTTCGGGTAGTTACGAGGTGAAATGAAGTAATCGCAGTCACTGATTACCATCAGGCGGCCGATGCTTGTTTTCCTTCATTATTCGTACCTATAAAAATCATTAGCCAGCAATCATTAGCAATCAAAATTGTTAGCCATTAATCCTTACATAGTATAAAGTAAAGTCGTCGATTCTGTCTGTTTTTTAGACATTTTACACTACGCAAGGAATATTGATGCGGTTTTCAGTATATAATAGATAGAGGTTTATGAGGAAAGTTTATAGGTACGTTGTGTACTGACGGTGCGAAGCTGGGGCGGGTCGCTAGTATAAATTAATTTGTAATTGAAATTTGAGTAGGTATTCTGAGCCTGTACACGCGTATTGTGAAACGATCTTTCATTAAATAAACCACTTTGTCGTACAGATGTATGTACTCGTAAGACCGACCGTTGTTCATAACATGCAGGTAGGTACCCTCCAGGTTACCTCCTCGTCATCACTTTATATGAAGGCATGCACACCAAACCTACATCCATACTAAGAAAAATATTGATGTTTATCCAATTTTCGTAGTATGGACAGAGTAGTTTCCCAATATACGGAATAGTCAAAGAATATCCTTAAAAAAATTTTTTGTCTGTAAGTTACATTATCATTATCAAAAATAATGAATACGTATTTTTTGCTTTATCTAATACTCGAAAAATTACAAAGTTACAGCGAGCCTGTCTATTACAGAGGCCTGAAATTTAGCGCTTTACGTTACTTGGACGGTAAAATTTTACACACCTAGTGACGTCACGCGATACTTTAACGGGCTGCATCTTTCATCTTTCATCATTTTTAGTTTGTTGAACAAAAGTAAAAATACGTAAGCAATATGCTTTGTTATCTCAATACTGGAGTATAATTTTTTTTTAGGAAAATAGCCTAATTTCTAACAAGATATGTATTTGCACAAAGCTAAACTGCCAGATTGTACAAAGTAAAATGTATTGAACCACTACCACCTCAAATAGTATGTAAATTAATATATAAATACGAATGCTTGAGCTTTTATTAATTGTGCAATTGGACATACATACCTACCACATATAGGTATAAAATTAGAATGTGTATCTAATATATATTAAATACTATAAAATAGTAGTTGGCGACTACAAAGCAATAATAACATTTGCATTTTAATTGGGATAATTAATATATTATCTCTAAAATCCTATTAAAATAAGTGAATTAAATATTTACAATCTGACATAATTACCAGGTAGTTAATAAGGCTAGTTTACCATTATATACATATCCTTGTAGCAATGCATTACATTGAAAAGCAATGCATTTGAAATATGCCATTAATTTCAGTTATCGACATTTAACGTAATGCTGAAAATGGCTAACTCTACTTTGTTCCTAAAATGTCTAGACTCTTACATACGAAACACAGTCTATGTCGGGATTGTCAGGTGGGCAGTCGTGGTTATGTTTCGACTAAGCTTTACTTAATTGGACATCGTTATTGTTTTCAACAAAGATATTGTTACTAATTTGACTATTAAGTATATGCTAGTCTTTAAAAGTAATATAGAGAAGATTTTTTACTTTGATAGGCGTTATGTAATACATAGTGTGATAAGTGTATAAATAAAATTTTCAGTAGTATATAATATTACATTAATGTGTAACTTTTCTAACTATATTTATAACTTTATGTCCTTGCGTTGTTACTCCTCATTATAATGTATTTCAACTTTAAACAACCAAATTTAGATTTAAAACAGTTTGTTTGGTTTTATTTTGGACGAATTGGTGACTGTGTGCGCAATTATCTATACAATAAGTTGTAATTCGTTTAATTTTCAGTGTGCCAATTTTAGCGGAGCCATTTTAATTTATTCCGGATTAACGACAACGCCTGTCAACAGGCAAAGCTGGAGAGATTTAGGGTACTCTATATAAGTCAAATTTTGCTTACTAATTATAGATAAATTATAACGACGCAGATAATACACTTTTCCACAACACAGGATTAGTTATGTTTGGATCTCCGTCAGTCTTTTCAGCAGTGTAAAAGTAATTTATTTTTCAAAAATGGTGGTAAAGCAACAAAACATGTTTTTTATATGTTGATAGTGACATTGCACATTTTTGCGGTTAGAACATACTGCAAATGAATAGTAAATGACTATCGATTTATATTTCAGACATTAAAATCGGATAAGTAATTTTAGGCTCTTTCGGCGGCGCGCTATAATCAATTATTAATTCGGACGAAATTCGATGAATGGTATAATAGAGTATAATAATTATATGACAATAGCGCAACGTTATATGTATAAGTAATTAAGATAATGATATATAAAATCGTAAAATCCTAACACCAATTTTGTATGAAGATTTTGAAATTTATAGATTGCGTGGGTCGTACGGTTTAATAAGGGGTAAAGTATTTAACGTAAACTGTTTTTATTGATAACCAATGTATGTCTCTCTTTGTTGTGATGATCTAGAAATTCATAGATTTAAAAAGTGAGCAAATTCCTAATCAAATCTATGCTCATAATGTTTTTTAAACAATCTTTATTAAAGGTTATTATTAATTTAAGACAAGATTTTTTTATACAATTTAGCTTGATACAAATGGTTGATCTGAAAACCGCAGCACACACAAAACCACTACAAATATTGGACATTGTTTACAAAGCGTATCGTTCATGTATCGACTACGTGGCCCTTTTAAATCATCTAGGATGTTGACAAAGGTACAAACGGTGATTTCTCGATCTGCCACTGAGAAATGACGGTTAATACATTATCAACGATTTGTTTCACCTTCAAAGAAAATTGATAGGCGTAACTGATCATTATGATTGAAAGGTACATGATTTAGTTACGCACGGGAACTTAGTTACTAATCGAATTTCTTCTCTGTAACTGTTAATTATTTGCGAATGTTCGATTGATAATAGGTACATTTAGGATTTCCATTACAGATTCCACGTTTACCTATTAACACCCTCGTTGTTATGTAATAAGAAGCGTAGTGATGTACAATGTCGGTACATACTCATATATGTAAGCATAGCTTAAAGGAAACAAATCGACTTGCGTCACGATGCCCTATGTGGATGCCAGAATTATTGAAAATATTTCTTACAGTTAGTTATGTTCGCAAATATCACCACAGTTGACATCCACTTACTCGTAGCTATTTTAACCCCTACGCAAAAAGGAGTGTTGTTAATTTTGAATCCCCTGTCTGTCGATTTGCGCAGACCGCATTCGAAGTGAAGTTTGTAACATAAGCATTTGTTAAAATTACCTTGTTTGCAAAAACTAAGTTTTACAACATTTGGGAGTACGTATAAAACTCTCTCTTAATAATAAGCAGTTGAAAACTATCCTAGCAACAAGGCAAGAATCTCTACTGCTACCTACATAAATTCATGAACAGGATAAGCAGATCGCATACGCAATGGAATAGCGGGTTTCAGTGCATTTTCCACAAAGGGATGCAAGTTAACAATATGCAAGTGAAATGTGTTCTGTTTACGGGGTCTGGGTTGAAAGGCTGCCAGTTTAGCATCGGAAGGGCAGTCTGGGAGGAGAAAAGTTTCGCAAAGAAAAACTTCTTAAGCATACATTCTTTTAAATATAGTTTCGATATACTTACATGACTAATATTATTACGTATATTTAGATACCTTGAATTTCGTAAAAAATAACCAAATAATTACAAAATTTGCATAAGTTCCGGTTTGGTTTTACATAAAAGCTATTGATATGTATCTTTTGTTACACACGTGATGAAAAAAAAAAACCCTGTTCTATATTTTATAGGATAATATCTAATTACAAATACATATATGCTAATCAAAACATTTCCTTTCGAATATTACATAACAATTATTACTAATGGAAAAATTGGAAAGACATACCATCAACGCCTACAGTGAAGTAAAGTTAAATTACTTCTTAGAACCGATGACGAAGAATAAGATGAAATCATCTCCGACCAGGATACGGCCCGACCTCGGTACTACTTTCACGAGCAAATAAATACGACAATTTGTACAGCCCGGCGAAATTGTATCTAAAATATACCTCCTTAATTAACTAACCTTCGCCCTTCACTCTGCTCGTGTAAAATTGGTCTGCCTCAATTATATTGTTTTACCTCGCAACTCCAATTCGTCGGCGTGCTAACGGCGCCATTTTGAACCCATTAGCATTACACAAATAAAGAAAAAAAGAAAGAAAGAAACATTTATTTACAACACATATATTGACAAAAATAAAACAGACAATAAACAATAGACAAATAGAAATCAGAAAAATAAAAAAATTGGAATTAGAAAGAAACGTGTGTATGTGGTACCAACTAGGTCCCAGCCTCAGCATTATGCTGCTATGGCATCGGGTCAACACCGCAGAAGCGCTGGTATTCTGGCGCTAATACTCAACTTCCAAACAGACTAACCTCTAAATAGTCACTGACTAGAATAACTTTATTCTTAATTTGAAATTAAAGATTCATACACCCATACACAGACCTAATGCAGTTATTTTTATTATCGTCCCTATAAATTATGTTTGATGTGAGTAAATATCTTAAATTCCATTTGTCTGTGATGTAAGTTCACCTATGATTTAGTGCGGTAAACGTCTACATCGAGTGCTAGTACGAATATTCATCTTTCCATCGAGGTCAAGCTGCACTCGTATTTCGTCAGAGCAGTCTGGAACGTGACTAAGATTTTAGTTGGATTAGATTTTACTGAAGTTTTATTTTCGTGGTGGGTACAGTGGAATTGGAATCTTATTTACATAACTGCGAGGTATATAGAAATCGTATATTTTACCAGAGAGAACGTTTTTACTTAGATGTTTTAAATAGTCTATCTTAGTAAATGTTCACTAGTTTCTACAATCAGACCCCTCTTTCCCACTGGGCAATTTAGGCATGTGCCCAGGGCTCCGCTATCGAGAGGGCCCACGTAGTCTAAGGTTTCCAATGGGGCATCAATACTTCGTACCGAAAAATCTATTACTTTCCTAATGTTCCCAGGGCCTCCAATAGGTTAAAGACGGCCCTTTCTACAATACATAAAGAAAATATCATTAAATAAATATATAGGTGTCCTAACCAAATTGAAACGGGATTCTTATTTTTGTCGAATATGTTTAGAGGTTAGACTCTAACGACGAAATTCATAGGAGATTAGCATTTAAAATTGGAATTAAAATACATAAAATCACTATCAATGCTTGTTGCTAATGGAATTAACTTTGTTACTTATCTACTTACAGAAGCACACATAATAATGAGAATCGAGGGAAATATAGTAGGTATGCTGCTTCTGGTTTTTTCCGTTACTTCTTGCAGTGGCGCCAACAGAATTCTTAAACATATTCCCAACATACCCGATTCTTTTAATGTTAACACGAACTTAAACATATACACGAATTTGTTTGCCGTGAACCCAAAAATATACTCTATGACATAATTGATTCCCTTTAACCGTTTTAACATCATTAAATGACCAACATACAACCAATCTAAAACAAAAATGTTCATGTTATGACATGAAAATTGTTGTTTTATCAGCAAGATAAGATGCTACAGTAGCGATGGATTGTAACATCATCATTTGTAATGCCTTTATTGATTGTCGCCTATTTGAACTGATTTGTTAGGAATATTGAAATCAAGGTGTGGGCGAGCGAGGCGGGTGCGCGGCCCGGTGCCGGCAGGCTGCGCGCGCACGCGACCTCGTGTCATTGACCGCCTGCGCCCGCGCCGCTGCCGTTGCCGCTTTTTCAAATGGGTGTCATAGCCTTTAGGGCTGGCGCTGGTGACGTCATCGCGTTCCTTTCTTAGAACATTTTCTGTCTTTGTGTTTTAACTGTGCCCTTGGTGAAGACTTATTTATACTCCTACTAAAGCACCATTACATTATTGACATTATTAAGTATACATTCCCGAATAACATCTTTACGTTAATTTTCTAAGTCAACATATTATTGAAACCAATAAAATGTTGAAAGCAACAAAATTTTTAAGAAACCTTACTGTTCCATTAAA
This sequence comes from Glyphodes perspectalis, assembly GCA_951394215.1. Lineage (NCBI taxonomy): Eukaryota > Metazoa > Arthropoda > Insecta > Lepidoptera > Crambidae > Glyphodes > Glyphodes perspectalis. The sequence continues at coordinate 11,471,396 of OX596208.1, read as the reverse complement.
AAAAAACCAACTAATAGAAATCCTTGATGGTAAAATAGAAAAATATTTCATTATTAATTAGATATGCGGTGTGTATCTAAAACGAACCAATTATTAATGGTACATTACAATCAATGAACAGTCTTTCGAAATAGGTTACAAAACATCGTCAACCCTATCAGAGACTGTTCAAAATGACGTGCAAAGAGGACAGCCTTCCGGCATTGCTGCGAGAATAACAGAGATAGCATCAAACCAGTAGTTTGGAAACAGAGAAACCTGTGTGAGAAAAATATCTTACACTCATTGTAAATTTATATTTTTTTGAAACTGGGTGACATTGTCTTCGTCGTCCGACACTTACGAACTTATTTCCTATGTTTTCCAGGTCACGGCCACATTTCACCGTGTTTCACTGATTTCATCAATAAAATATGACTTATCTCTGCATGCTTCTCAGATTTAATATAACCGGAAGTCTTAAAAATAACTGCTGCAAGGTTTAAACGTAATTAGTTGTAGTTCAGCTGAAGATCATCGTTTATATTCAATGCAATACAATAATACCCCTTAGGAACCTAATTCGAACACCGATACCACCATTTTATTAGATAATTAAATAAATATTAAACCCTTGCTCGGGTTGTTTGAAATGTAAGGGCCACATTTCTCACTGTTTGAATTAAAACACGTTGCGTTGAAAGTTATTTAATTAAAAACGTTCCTTGTGTCAATGTTCTAAAACTTACAACGTAGTAACTTAAACCAACTGTACGATCACAGGTTGATTCTAAAAACATTGGCTATTAAAATAACATTTCATGTGTTTTGAAACAATGTTTTTTTGGTTACCTCATCATTTAGTCGTCTACAACAACAAAAAACTTTGGTATCTATGACAATTCAAACCCTCGAAACTGTGTTAAACTTCTATTTCATCTGTCGATTCTTCAGATACTACTAAATATTATGTAGACTTAGATAGAATAATAAATGATCGTACGATCAAACTTTACAGATTTAATAAGTGAGCCAGTTCTCAGTTATTCCCGCAGACAGTTATAGGAATTTAATGTACATTGAGAATTATACCGCATGAATTATGATCTGTCCAAAATTACGATCGGCATATGTTTCTGAATCCGCCTGTACAAGTAAGGGACTGCGGCACCCGGCACTCCCATTTCGCCTCACCATTTAAAACAAAGTTGGAATACACAGGAACCCAAAGTTTGACTTGAGCAATGAAACAGACAATTCCCTACCAAATTAAACTGTTGCGAAATAGAGAATATGATGAGCACCTTAAAACCAAATATTGCCGACGTGAATGTCTATAGCGTGACGTAAAGCCGTGCTATTACGGCGTAATTTGTAGTTTACTTTCATAATATTTTTGTGGATTATAGACGAGAAAAATTGCAATGTATGCATGAGACTCGTTTTCTGCTTCTTACATTATTGATGTGTGTGCGTTGTCCCAGAGGAAAAACTTTGAATATCACTAATTGAGGCTACCAGATTTTTTGTGTATGACGTCATGTAATTGTGTATGGTGAGTAAAAATGTATGTATCCAACCATTATGGAGTTATTCATCAAAAACGGCTACAAAAAAAGCAGCCGTGTAGCCGAATCTTGAATATCATCGCAGTTTAATAACACACAAATTTCATTAAGACATACACAATTACCTCATGTCATACACTAATTTTTGGCCCTTTTTTTTCTTCTACGTCCATGGAAAAAAAGGTTGGAAACAGTTTTTGATGAATAAATCCACAATACTTGGATACACAATTTTTTACTTACCATACACAATTACACGACGTCATACAGTGACAATCTGTTGAATACTCAAATTATGAAATTCGAACTTTTCTGCTGGGACAACGCACACATTTGAGTTTGCCTGATGTTCCTTACTTTTATACATTTCAAATAGGTAACCGTTAGTTTTGGTTTATTTTTTCAAATTTAAAATTTAAATCCTTTGTAGGTTGTTTATAGGTTTTTAACTTGTACCTACTTAATAAAAACATAATATAGCTAATAAATAAATAAATAATAAATAATAATTTCTCCAGACTGGCACACCAATTCCCTAGTTCCAAACTAAGCTTAATGCTTGTGCTATGGATACTAGGTGATACTTAAATATACTAACATACTTAAATATGTTTATAAACATCCGTGACTCGAGTACAAATATCCACGTTCATCACACGAAACATTTGCCCCTAGCGGGAATCGAACCCGCGACCATCGGTTTCGTGGCCAGGATCTCTGACCACTCGACCAACGGGCCTGTCAAACTTTTGAATGTATACTCGATTCGCTAGATTTTAGATATATTTGGATAGTAATTTTATATAAATGTAGATCGCATGTGGATATAAAAAGTATTTGTTCATCACAAAGCAAGCGTGATAGCTGATAGGAACCGGAGTGAAAAATATAATAATCGCGGACACAATTCGCAACAACGCGGCACACGGGCCAATTTGAATTCGTGATGCCGCTCTGTACAACAGAATGAGATATCGTTTTCAATAACAAGCCGTTGAAAATTGCCTTTTAATAATAAATAGAACGAATCAATCTACTTCATCAAGCAACAATGTTATGTAATTAAAAAAGGAAAGTATTGTTATCACCTTGCTGTTACTGAGTTCGTCTCGTCTTTTTGGTGATTTTATTCAATAACTTTGTATTAAGATACTTTGGTAAACTTATATTTTTGGCGTGCAAAATGGACATTTAAGCTATTTCAATTTTTTTTATGAATTGTGTTACTGTTTCAAAACAATCAAGTTTTTTTTTTGATATCCCTAAGGTCCTAAAATATATACAATATTTACTTACTATGTATTATGTGTCAAATTTAAGTTTAATCAGCCAGGAAAAATCATTTTCAGTTTACATATTTCCATTTTATCTATACTTATAATAAATCTGTAGAGAGGTCAATTCTGTACATAAAATATATTTTCAAAATAACTATCAGGGGGTGATTAGTGATCGATACTGATGCCAAAAATGCAATCAGTAAAATTTTTGTCTGTCTGTCTGTCTGTATGTTCCTTATAGAAACAAAAACTAGTCGACGGATTTTAACGAAACTTGGTACAATTATTCTTCATACTCCTGGGCAGGTTATAGTGTACTTTTCATCACGCTACAATCAATAGGAGCAGAGTAGTGAAGGGAAATGTTAGGAAAACGGGAGAAGTCACTCCATTTTTTAAGCTTCCGTCGCGTGTGCAGCCTTAATGGTTAAAGTTACATAGAAATCATGTATGACGGAAATAATCTATATAATATTAACCATAAACGCGGGTGACACCGCTGGCACAGCTAGTATATAATAAAGCTCAACCATACTTTTAAACCAATAAATCAGAAATACGGTAAAAAAATACACGAGGAAAATTCAAACAACTGTCTTTACCTATTTATACGTAGTCAAAATGAAGAAGCAACGAAATGTTTCAAAATAGTATAATAGTATTAAACACGCTGATTAAAAAATAAAAGTTAGTGTTCAACTAAATATTTGTACTAAATATTTTTGGGTGGTGTTGGTAATGCGCGTCTTAATCACATAGTTGCATCACCACGAAATCTAACAAGATAAGGATATAATTTTAATGGGGTCTCAGTTTAACCTAAATAGACTTTAACGGCCACAAGACCAACCGAGTGGTATAAGAGTTGAAGTGTAATTAGTAGAACTATTCGTAGACTTAAGGTTTTAGTTTATTATTTAAAACATTTATATGAATTACTAGCTGTGCTCGCTATTTCACCCACGTTTATGGTTAATGTTATATAGCCTACAGATAGCTTTACCACAGATTCCTGAATAGTTACTGCCTTACTATATAAATGGGCTATCTAACACTAAACTAATTTTTCAAATGGGAACAGTAGTTCCTGAGATTACCGCGTTCAAGCAAACAAACAAACTCTTCAACTTTATAATATTTAAACCATTGAAACATATCCCGCCTAGGCATTGTGGCTTATCTAACATTACGTGTAAGATATTAGACGCTTCAATATGGAGCTATTAAACATTTAGTGTGGACAAGTAGCAAGCAGTCTGTGTTTACCTTGAAAGCTCATTTAAATTGCGTGTTATGACTACATACAATGCCTCAGTTTGTGATAACGTTTCTACATAATGTTGACTTGTTGGGACATAACGTCGACCGCAGACTAAAGTACTCGTAATACTTGCATACTTCTCTGGAATTCCAGTCATTACATTTATTATATTTGTTTATACTTTGATCAAATTCAAATTAGAAGAGAAGAAAATTGTAATCATTAAATTATTGATTTTAAATAAAAGGTAAAATTAGTATCTCGCGGTAAAATATGTCGACAGAAAACCTGCGACGGTGAGGGGTTCACGAGGGGTTTAAAGCAATTTTCGAAGATATTTAAATTATTATTCAAAATCGATTTATTGTTTCCATGGCCAATTACACCAGATGACATTTTTTTCTTCATGCGGTGTGTCGTCAAAGTTGCCAGTGCCGATGGACAAGGCGCGTAGGCTCCACTGCATTGAGCGCACGATTAACGTGATATAGTGGTCAAACAGCCTCCGAAGGGCGCGATACTATAGTAATATGGATAATACCGCGAAACTATATGGTGACAAAGGTAAATAAGAAAATGAATATTAGGGAATTTAGATAATATAGCATAATAAAACTAGAAATAGGTAAGGGAAATTATGTCTACTCGCCTAACCAATTTGAGGAAACATATAGAAATAAAAACAGCAATGTTGAATAAATGTGCGTTTCCTTTCTTTCGTAGCAATCACGTAAGGTATAATTGATATCTACCAGACATTAGTCCTCCGGTGACCCACCCTTTCAGTCGGGGTAGGAGCCCCTTTTCTGTGCATTATGCCGACTCCCAAAAGGCGTTAAACGTACCTAGCATTAATATAAGGGGATAGAATAGTACATGTGTGTCTATTCCATTACCATAATACTATTTATTTTTATCATTTCAATCAATTGAACAAACAGAAATAGAATGATTTTAAAATAAATAACATTAAAATGTCTGCATTTATATCATTAAATTTGCGAACAACACTTTATGTAAAATGACGGCCAGGTAATTTAAGTCCCCGCTCAACAATAATAACAGTGGCCTGTACCAAATATCAGCTTGTTACGTAACACGCTCCTCAGTAACACCACGGTATGGAGTAATAGCTTAGCTACAGATTGACATATTGCCTAATGGGCCCATAATTTGTTTACGTGAGCGACGCCTGATTTGCAATTTGTGGCCAGATATGGGATCATAGAGCTAACTGTACGTCTAGTTTGCCCTTAACGGCCCCAGCATCCCTAATTGCTGAATATTAACGCTTCCGTTCTAATAATTGCTTTACATTAAAGATAATATTATCATAATATTTTTTCCCCTCGTATAGATAAAAAAAATCTATTCACCCTTAGCATTAATTTTTTGCACTGGATTTTATAAACAAAATCTTTTGATTTTATGATAAAGAAGGAAAAGTAATCACTTATGATAATGGTATGTAAGCTTCCTGACCAGTTGAATTCTCAATAATCTAACAATAAATCGGGACAAAACATTACAAGATAGGCTCTTTCTATCTGCGGGATATAGATGAATATTGATCCAATAGTTTGTGATGTGACATACTGACGCATTAAAACAATATCTGACAAGTTCATGGCTAAAGTACCGAATACAAAAAAAAAGGCGATCGTGCGACATTGCGAGCATGTAGTTTTTGGTAGAATTAGATAATTGATTTCCGTAGAAAGTACTATCGGATATATTGTTCCGAATCATTGGCACACTATTTGGATAAAAACATTCAAAGCGTCCTCGTCAAAATGAAATATTATGCGGCACCTCGTATAAAACGTAAAGAATAATATACCTACGTGGCAGTAGGAGTGATATAAAATTATTTTTTTCATATTGTTATCGTCACCGTATATAACAGTAAACTATATTTAACTTTACAATTGTTTTTTATCGAACAGATCTTTCTTTCCTTTATTTTATTTTTAATATTGATAAAACGTACCCTTAGTTATTTAACTTACGTTACGATTTACTTGCGACAATTAATAATATGAAAATAGCCGTCGCAAAGTTGTCGTAACCAATATGGTACGGTGTGGTATTTTGATTTCGTTCCATTCCTCGTACTTCCATCTAACATTTGTTTTCTTTTGCAGTCGGATTGTCAGTCAGCGCGGAAGACGAGCAGCATGACGCGCGAGAGGGCGATGATGTCACGATGCAGTGCCGCTTCTCCCTGGACCCCACGGCTGGGGACTCCCTCACCTACTACTGGGTCCGCAGCACGGCCAGCGGACACGAAAACGTCGCCATCGGGGACATTCCTCTAGAGACCAATTATGAGTAAGTTTTCACAACTATCGTCTACTATAGTGTTAGCTTCGGTTTTAAGTAATGGTCACAAACCATTTTGTGCCTAATTTCTCTGTGCAGGAATGTATATAAATTCTTATATATCTCTGTTAATCAGGCGCTAAAAACATACAATGCGGATAAACATTATGCCACCAAAACATTTACCAATAATCAAAACCGCGATGAACATGATCATATGTTAAACGTTATTAACGTTTATTTAACATATGGTCACTTTTAGCGCGTTCAACATTACTACCTATCATTATCTACAAAAAATCTTTATTTAACATACTTATCAATAAAATATTATCATATAAATTAAGTCTTTATTCTTAGTAGCAGTTAATGGTTTCAATTATTACGATAAATGCCACAGTTTATAGACACTACAAATCGTTTCCGTGTAATGCTCAAAATCGGTTTTTCAGATAAGTATGAATGAATAGCTTCTGAGTTTAGAAATAATAAGTATGAATTCCCCTAAATCGGCTTTATATGGAAATTCGACTTTGGATTCTCGGGCAATTTAAACAAAATAAAAAACTTTGGCCGAACTGTTAATAAAATTAACAACTCTGGGATATGATTCCTGGGATTTTCAATAATAAGGTAGCAGCTATCACGAAGAAGAAGTTGGTAATATGTGCATTTACCACGTTGTAAATAAACATCATCAATTGGTACAATGGGACGCGACTAGTTAATTGACAAATTTCACTACAAAGTACTAAGACGGAGTAAAAAAATTACTTACAAAGTCAACATGTTACATAGACAGCAGTTATAGTTGAAATTGAATAGATGGACATTATTATAACAAACAACCCGTCTTATACGCATTACCTAAATCTCGTAATATTAAACTCGTCAGTCCAATTCACGAAAGTATTAACAGCCTAATTCTATATGACAGAGAACTTACTAAAGAGATGCCCATTTATTAACATTACAGCTTTGAGTCTCTTATAAGATATATACCTACATTGTCATTGTACTAAATATATATTTACATGTAAGTAACTTATATCTTTGAGGTAGATAAATAATAAATATGTGTTTCGCTGTCATTGCCCTATCTATTTTGGGTGAGAAAAAATAGAGGACAGAAAAATATGTCTTATATTCATTTATAAGTATAAATAAAGGTAGGAATGTTTTGATATAAATTGGATTTTGGATATAAAATAGCTCTCCTGGAAAATCACGACAGGTATGTGATGTTATTTCATGCACACTGCACTTCAAATCAATTTCTTTTATGTCACGGAAACCATGACTTGATATTTTAGAAGCAATTTTTTTTTACTGCAAATTAATGTCCTTCCTTACTTAATAAAAATATATGTAAAGAAAGAAAATATATCAAAACAAAAGAAGTCGGCTTTCTGTACTGGCCCGGAAAACATTTTGATCTTACGTGTAAGTAAACAAATATTTACTTTAATGTTTTCTCTCAGGATATCGTACGCTCCGGAGGAAGGTCGATACGACCTGATGGTGTCAAACGTCTCGTACGAGAGGGACAATGGGCGATTCGAGTGCCGAGTGAAGGCGGGAGGGTCTGGGCGCACGCTGCACTCCCAGGGCCATGCGCTTACGGTGCTGACACATCCTCGCGCGCCCCTCCTCACTCCTGGCCCTCATGCGCAGGCACAAGAGGGACGGGAACTGAAATTAACTTGTTCCAGTTCTGGGGGATCTCCTGAACCTGTCATCAAGTGAGTATCAATCAATTTATTTATCTGTGGCATGCCACTACTGTATGAATTTATATTGTTAGGTTAAGTTAAAGATTGTGTGAGTCTGATGCCTATGCTAGGTACGGGATTGTGGTACTGATATTTCCATATGGATTTTTCTTTTAGACAGCACCATCTCTAGATTCTAGTAAAATATAGAAGATCTTGTTAGTCTTAACTTTTTTCTGATCATATCAGTTCAAGATTGTTATTGTATAAATAAATCTACACTAACTCCTCGTAGTAAAATCGACATCGACTGTTTGAATAAAATTAGAATATTTTACTGTAAATAACTGTAAAAGTTAACAAAGAACCCCGAAAAACCGGCATGCGGGTGTTAATTTATTAATTTACACACTTTCCACTTAAGGCACCTATCGCTACAATGGAGTATCGCGCCAATAATCTTAAATTACGGAGCTATGGTCACGTTCTCCACCTTATCCATTATTACACATTAAGAACGGCCTACAGGGAAGATAAAAAGCTGATAAATGTGGTGATAAATTTCGCGTAGGCAGTGAGTTGGATTCAATTAGAGTTGGGGAGAAAGGCAAGGATACGGCGCGGGCGGTCGTCCGGAATAGCCGACATCGGCCATCATTGTTGGCGGCCACAAAGTGAAAAACGAAAGGTCACACTTATCAGTACTAATGCCATGCCTAGTAATTAACATTACATTAGTAAGAGTTATTTTATTATTAAAATTAAGAGATTTATATGGAAAAACAAAAGTAATGATATTTACCGGAAATCTGGAGATTAGGGATTTGTTTCACCTTTAACTACTGACGTGGGGCCTGTGAGGCCAGAAGGCAGAAGAACTCTGCACTCTTTAATAGCTGCGTGTTTAGTTACGCCCGCACCGGTGAGTCCAGTAGTAATGCCATCTATTACGATTTTCGTAAGTTATGTCGATTTGACTTTTTGTTTGCGCTTCGGTCAACATTAAAGGCATTCTTACAAAAATCTAATTGCTAATCTGATGAATAGATGTACCTGGGACATCCAGAGGTAAAAACCGTTTACCTACAAGCCCGTTGGGCGAATACTCAAAAAACTTGGCCACAAAACCAAGCGTCACGGGTTCGAATTCCGCTAAATAAATGGTTACTGTGATGAACATGGACATTTGTATTCGAGTCATGGATGTTTGTAAACATATTCTCTTAAATATAAGTCTATCCGTTACCTAGCATCCATAGCACAAGCATACATTAGAAATAATATTAACGGGACTTAACGCAATATGCATTTGTACATATAGTACATGAGTACTTACAGCTAGACTTTTCAGCCATGTTGCAACAACGGTGGTCACAAGCGGACTCTTCGGTCAGTCCGGCTAAAGAATCAGCTCGACAATTAGTATTAGAGCATAATATAAAGAGAAGGGTGGCCAACTAACGATTGCCCTCGTATGAGTTTGACCAGAATACACGGTTCTGATATGCCAGATACAGTTCAAGGGCAAGCCAACAAAGAAAAATCAAAAAAACAATGTATATCTAGTCCACCCTGTGTAAATAGAAAATCCACATATCAATGTTATTCTTGCAAAAAACATGTTTGGTTACAGTGCGCTGAAAAAATGTGCTCTGATTGTGACTAACTTTGTTGTTGGACATTTTTTTATTTGAAGCAACCTAAATACTGTATATTTTTTTTCTAATAGATATTACGCTAAAATATAAGAAGTATTTTTTTGTGGTTTTTCAGAAGTAAATTTTTTTGCAAGTTTTTTATTTCATACCTACAGTTTGCATTTTTTGTTAAAAACAGTGGTAAACAAATAAAGGCATAAAATTTTATAAATCTTATTACTATTATTATCTTTTCTTGAATTTGTAGATCCCAAATGGACAACACAAATTATAATTCGATATAAGTATATTATACATAGGTATTTTCCACAATATTCATAACAAAAAATATTGTGGAAAATACTTATGTATAAATATATGCAACAGTATTAGCGGCCTCTCAGGCCCCACTTCGGTACTAGTGTGACAAAATAACTCGTCGGTAACTAAAGGCTAAAATAGAAATAGAAATGGTTCGTTGTGGAAATTTCCCCTTGTTTGTATCTTTTAAATTGTTATTATTTCAACATTTATCGGTTTAATGTAGGTATCATTTAGTACCCGTCGACCATCAGTAAAATAGTCTCTCTAATTACTTCGAAATTTGCAAAGGGAGAGTCCCTTTATTGCGTTAACTCTAAATATGAGGGTAGGGATCGAGTAATATTTTACAAAATCGCATTAAAAAGGGGATCGGTATATATTACTTCAAGTTTTTAATTTGGAAAAATTGCGTTATTAAAAAATATACCTACATAGACCATAAGTAAAGTTAATCATCACATCACATACAATGTACTCTATCCCTATGACGGAAACAGAAATTGGCCATACGGGACGCCGGTTGTCTTTTTAGTTAAATTTTTAATAATAAAAGCATGTAGGTAATTGTTTTAAAGTCAATATATTTATTTTGATTTTAACTATCATACTTATACTCTTAAGTCTTTTATTTTGAAGAGTAGTTGTTTGAATATAAAATATATACGAAAGGACATAAATTAATCTTCAAATGAGAAAGTAGGAATTCAGTGGATGAAAATCTGTTACAATATTTAAGGACACCAACCATATTTAAGCCGTAATGGTTCTACTTTGTCATGAATGAAGTACCTACCTTAGATAATTATGTTTCTAATAATTTATACCATCTTAAACTTTGTCTAATTAGTACTTTTGAAATTATGGATCTAAAGATCAGAACCTATTTAGGCTAAAACACGAATTGTATTCTAAGAATTATTTCTCCGAGTAACCATTATTAAAGTTTTATTGTAGGAGTTAGAAGACCAAATTTATTATTTTTAGTTTTTGCATAAAATAACGATAGCAAATGTAAACCACACTTCTAAGAGTATTATTTTAGTAACACTGTATGACTATATATGCATTTATTTTTAAATACATTTGTGCCTGAATTAGTTTTCAATATATGACAACGGAGACAGTAACTAGACCTTTATAGTGGAAAAATAAAAAGCTTCTTATTATTGTCATTTATTAATAAATTTGTGACATTTGGAAAACTGCTAACGGAACCAGCATAAGCTGTGCGTGCCATAGCTATCTCGAAACAAAGTTACAGTGTTGCCATATATACAGATTTATCTGTATCGGTACAGATTTTAGGCTGCCGTTACAGATGACAGTTTTTACTGTAGTTCTATACAGATTTTCTTGATTTCAGATACACCGTCGAAAGAAAATTTAAATTGAATAATAGGACAGGAATATTTTTCTATATTTTTTACTAGCAACATGAACGATAAAGGCTAGCTAGCGGGCGGGGATTTCCCGAATCTTTCTTTAAGTAAATACCCGAAATACGCGTCTAAATTAAGGATGCCGGCTTACTCGAAAGAACTATACGTTTAAAAACGAAAATACGTAACCATTTAAATACCGAAACTTTAGAGGGACTATTATTAACAAAACAATTGTTGAACAAGGAACCATGCTATAAATATAATGTGGACAAAACTCTTACATGTAAAATAAATAAAAATATGTATGAGTAATACTTGGAAGTATCCATTATCCCGAAATTTACCATATCGTTAACTTTTGTGTAATGATTAATAAAATTAAACTAATAAACACATGTTTTTTCAACTTTCAACTTTCAACTCGTTTTATTCTAGATGCAAATCTTAGTTCTTCCATTAACTTCTCAATAGCAATATTACGGAAAGAGTGAGAGGGACGGATATATAGAGCCTATTCAAACTTTGGAGTAATCTGCTATAATTCGATATACTTAACTTAATTGTTTGAAGATATTGGTAAAATTATATCATTCAAACAGATTTTAGATTATTTGGTACACAGATTTTTGTACAGATTTAAAATCTATGCAACTCAGATTTCGTACAGATTTTGGATTATTTGGTCCACAGATTTTTAATCTATGCAATTCAGATTTCTTTGTTCAAGATATGGCAACACTGCAAAGTTAGCGTGGGACTGATATCCCAGGTTGCAGACATGTCAATGTGAGGCCCGTTTACCTTCTAAATAGTGACGGATTGCGGGCCCGAATTCACCAACATATTGTCGATATAGTACTATTGATTAAATAGAACATTGGTTAAGTATAATGACATTAAATAACTTGAGACAAACGTCGTTGTCCACTAAAATGTATATTCAACATAAATTATATAAAAACAAAACAATTTAATGTATGTTGCGACTGTCAAAATATTGAAGAATCCAGAAGAATCTAAGGAATAAAATGTAATCCTTTTATTAAGATTCGCAATGTGAACACAATTGCACAATTTTGTTTAATTCTTTAATATTTTTTATGTTTAAATTTATCTACAGATGATTTAGGTTGAGTGGCTGTTTGCTTGGTAATGTGTACAAACAAACAGACTCTCACCCTAAATGCATATGTACCTTCTCCGTTCCGCCATGGGTAAATACTGATACAACAATAACTGTTTACTCATTTATGATTAATCAAAGTTTAGAGTGCCTATATATATCTAAAATAGATAAAATCGAAGTCGGTAATGTTAAAATAGGAACTCTCACTAAATGTGAATGAAAGTGATATAAAAATGCAATCAGTAAAATTTTTGTCTGTCTGTCTGTCTGTCTGTCTGTCTGTCTGTCTGTCTGTCTGTATGTTCCTTATAGAAACAAAAACTACTCGACGGATTTTAACGAAACTTGGTACAATTATTCTTCATACTCCTGAGCAGGTTATAGTATACTTTTTATCACGCTACAATCAATAGGAGCAGAGAAGTGAAGGGAAATGTTGGGAAAACGGGAGAAGTTACTCCATATTTTAGGCTTCCGTCGCGTGTGCAGCCTTAATGGTTAGAGTTACATAGAAATCATGTATGACGGAAATAGTCTTTATAATATCAACCATACACGCGGGTGACACCGCTGGCACAGCTAGTAAAAAATATAATTATAGAGCCTCAATAGAAAAAGGATATTGTTATGCTTGTATAAATTTAACTGCGGGTTCGGTGCGTAAAATTAAGTCTGTTAGAGACTATCGTGTTTCCTGTGAGGTCTATAAATGTTTCTAGAATAAAAAGTAGCCTATGCCCTTTTTCGGGGTGCTTCAGAGGTCACTTTAGGCGTGCCAATATGGCATTGCCGTCGCAACTGTTAAAGTACTTTAGGTGTGAAGACGTAATAGACAGGCAGACTTACTTTTGCATCTTTAGATATATTGTATAAAACATATACATAAAGCATGTCTGGTCACTCACATACATTTTAGATTTCGTATAGACTTGACACAGACATGTGTCGCTACAGGCATCATTTAGCCTGATTGAGAGATAAACCGAATGAAAACGTTATTTTTTCACTTTAAAAAATTGCTTTTTTCGTAAAATAAGTTATTTACGTCATTTCTTAGATAATTTATTAAATTTAGGTGAGAAACATGTTTATAAAATATTTTCTTCAGAAGCAAACCAAAATAATCTTTGTTTTAAAACCATGAATTTTACACAGATGGCGTATTATTACTAAAAAACAACTAACCTGTGCTTGTAGAGTCATCTTGTATTATTCCTGACAAACAGACTAAACTTTGCTGTAGTTCCAATTACTCACCACTGACGCTGTTCTTGCAGTAACTTTTCAAGTATGGGCAGTGACCCTCTGTTGTACGTAGTATATTATTACTCTGTGCTTATAGCTTCTGTTTGCTTAGATCTTTTAAATTACGCAAGGGATGTTGACGTGGTTTTCATCTATAGATAGAGTGACGTTAGAGGACGGTTTTTGTGTATAGTTTCATATAGTTTTGTGCTCATAGTGCGATGAGCTGATACTCACCGGGGCGGGTCGCTAGTTATTAGTATTATTATTAGTAAGCACTATAATATAAAGTCAGGATGCAACTAATACATGATATTTTTTTCATAGGTGGTACAAGGACGGGTCGACGTACCCGCTAGAGGCGGAGGTGACGCACGGCAAGACGCGCGCAGAGGCGTCGACGGCGCGGCTGACGCTGGTGCCGGCGCGCGAGGACGACGGCGCCACCTACCGCTGCGTCGTGTGGAACCGCGCTATGCCTGAGGGCCAACAGCTCGACGCCACCGTAGACCTTAGCGTCAACTGTAAGTAGCACCAATATCCAAACATACATATCATCACACCCGCAACAACGAAGGGATACGCAAAGTCCAAGGACCAACTCCTTAAACCTTTAGCCAAAAATTTGTTTCTTCATTCTATCATAGTCAGAGAGGTTAAGCGTAGGGCCAATGGCTTTATTTTCTTTCCGAAGCACTAGAATTTGAACGTCCTAGGTTGGTCTCCAGGCTGCGCTTGCTTCCATTAGAGCAACGAGGGAGTCAAGTATGAAGAATAATAATACTCCTATAGTACCTCCTCTTTTTTTTTAACAAGCAAGCTCCTTTAACCACTTTTAGCTCACAAAACAATTGAGCTGAGATGGATGAAAGTACTGAAATTTGGCAAGCTCGTCGCCTACACAAACATCATTAATCGGCTTAGTATGCAAGCGACACAGTTGGTGTATTCTTTTTTTTTAAATCCCAGATCAAAACGGGACTGAGAGTATGTTACAATTCAGGCTTTCCCGAAGTTGGCAATAGCCCGACATAAAAACTCCAAGTATTTCATTGCAACCTAATTTAATCCAGCGGGATCGCCATTGCTGTCCAAATTTCAATGTAAGTATGTATGAAATACAAGAAGAAGCGAAAGGTGTATGTCAGGATCGTAGCAAATGGAAGTAAGTACGCGATCTCTGCCTACCCCCATGGGAAAAAGGCGTGACATTATGTATGCATGTATGTATGAAATACTATAAATCCATCGTAGGTACTGCTCATGTATAATAACAATACTATATTAACATGGTCATTTACACTCGAATAACTACTTGTCCGCTACTAGTATACACATTGCAAGCAACCTGTTTAGTTTCAAGCTATGTAGCTGCCACCTAAAATACCTACAATGAATGTGATAATATTAACCGGAATAAACAAAATAAAGCATTATATCCTCATATTTAATCGACAAATGTATATAATTTAATTATATTATAAAATAGGTGTTTATGAAATATTAGAAAACACCAATATATGTAAAATATTGATAGGACGTACGCACTTTACAACCTATAAGGCGAATGTTTAAATAGGACATGTTTACTGTTTAGGGTTCAGGAATATCAGGTTTAGGGATAACGATGTTAACAGTTATAGCATAAAGTTCCACGTAGCTCGTATGTATTAACAGATAAATAAAAGAAATCGTTAGAATAAAAAACATATGCTTTTTATTCAATAAATATTGTGTGGGTTTGCTTTTAATTCAAAAGGTATTTCAGCAGAATTTTTTTATTATCAGACAACAAAGAGTTCCAGAAAGTATCCATGTTTCAATCGCACGTTACAAAAAATTTGGAACATCTCCCTCATTGTATTTCGTGGAAATAAATATGCTCAACAGCAGTGCTGGTTATGTACGCCGACTATAAGAAATGCTCGAGGGATTCCATTAAAAACCTTCCTGCACCTGTGCAAATGTACGTTGTGGCGTAGGCACTAGAATGTCTAAGCGACCGCAGCTCACAGCCATCAAGAAAACGCGCAAGCTCTCAGCAAACAACCTCAATCATCTTGGATCTAGGTTATTTCAGCTGTACCTACTCTCACGGCAATGCCCCTAGTTCCTTACATGTAATACACGTGAAGTTTTCCTCTGCTACTGTAGTTAGCTCCTAAAAGATGTACACAACCATGAGCTTTGTTACATTTTACAGGAGAGCATAATAGCATCAATATTTTTTGTGCTGACTATTTCAAGAACATTCGCTTAGAGTCTTGGACTCCTTTTTCCCGACACGCAATGCTTATTTTTCACCTAAAATTTCCAACAATTATACGACAGATTATGGTAAATAATACTCCCCAATTCTTTTAATTACACCTGTCAACACAATATCGACTTTGTACCCGTGTATTTAATTATAATATTGTGCAATATTAGTCAAGAACTTACGCCAGTAAAAATGATATATTGATGATCAAAATATCCTCGGATGGGTATTTACTATATGTTGCATAAAATGAAGTTAACAATTATCTAAAAGATGCAATATCTAACCAAGCAAAATGTTACACAGTTGCGGTATTTAAAAATAACTGATATATTAACTGATATATCCATACTAATATTATAAAGCTAAAGAGTTTATTTGTTTGTTTATTTGCTTGAACGCGCCAATTTCAGGAACTACTGTCTGATTTGAAAAAATATTTCAGTGTTAGGTAGCCTATTTATCGAGAAAGGCTTTAGATTATATAACATTAACCATAAACGCGGCTGAAACCGCGGGCATAGCTAGTCATTTCATATATCAATCTAAATAAGACGAAACCTAACTAAGCGTATTGCAACACGTACTGAAATAAGAACTGAAAGTGCTTATCAGGGGCGCTATAAACGAACCACAATAATCATTCAGGAAAAGTTTATAAAAGCAACTACGCAAGCAAACATCGACGTTAACACTTCTCCAGATCCCTAGTACTATTTCTACCAAATCAATTGACCTGAATCCAAGACATGATCCATGAGCGAGCCATGCACGTGCCCTCCTGTAAACAAATGTATAATACAGCACGGTTTATCCGACATTTCCGTTTCCTACAACCGATATACCACCGCGGATCAAATAAACACAGGCATACGCACCGAAAAACTTTCTAGAAAATGGGTTATGTCAACATTTTCATTTCATCATACACATGCAACAGCACGGAGATATAACAGACATCCCCTTAGGTAATATCGATCAAATCTTGAAGTTAAAAACATAACAGGATTTACTTTATGTGTAACAGAATTTCCTTATTTACTTTTATTGACCTACTTTATTTATAATCTTCCGCTCCATTTTCCTATAATTTTCATTCTAATTATGTTATATTTTATCTCGTCTTCAAATTACGTACTTGACCCGTACCTTAGGTAATCAATGATGCTTTTAGTCGCATTGAAAACGTTGAATTTGTGTTAAAGGACTTACTTTCATATTATTTTCTTCTTTTGCCTATTTTTACTAGCTCGATGGCGTATTTGGTAGTGACCCTGCCCTATGAGCCAAGAGTTGTGGGTTCGATCCCCACCCAGGACAAACATTCGTGTGATGAATACTTGGATTTGTTCTGTGCCTGGATGTTAATATCCAATATGCTTAAGTTATTTGTAATACCACTGTTGTTTCTGATAGGTATCCGTAACACAATAAGCAATTGTGTTATTGAGATACTTACATCGGAGTCAGATCAATGTATGTGATATAGTTTGATATTTATAAAAAAAAAATATATATATATATATATATATATATATATATATAGAGAAGACTTTCATCAATATATATATATATATATATATATATATACTATATCTATACTCATAAAAATCTGGGGACGATCCAGTCAGCTGATTTTTCGAATGCGGGAAGGTGGACCGTACATTAACATATCCAATGTTAATGTAAGTAGCTTTTCCATTTCACCGAAGGAAAAGGTCCTGGAGTTGACATATGATAGAAGTTAGCCGGTGACGCAAATGTTATACCAACATTACTATGTTGTCGTCGGAATGAATGTACGTAAATGGAAAACTACTTACGCGTAATAAGGTTACGTCCAATGGACGTTACATTACGCTTTTTTTTATAAAGAAGTGACACTCCGACTTTGACGTATTTTTATAAAAAATTTTGCTTACCTGATTAGAGAAAGCTATGTATAATGAACTTAGACACAGTTTTTAAGATAAATTGAATTGTATTCGATTCAAATTTTTAATTTTTAAAACACTTTTGTACCTAAAGCACGCAAGTTACGCACGGCGTTATTAAACTTGTGTTTTCGTTGCAGATTTTCCACGAGTTGACGTTGGTCCGGAGAATCCTTTACGAGTTGAGATTGATGGCAGTGCAACTATGGAGTGTAAAGTAGATGCTAAACCGCAAGTAAATTCTGTGCGTTGGACCAGAAATGGACAACATATTTCAAATTCGTTCACACACACGATCCACAGTGTATCCGTTCAAGAAGCGGGCACATATACCTGTTCAGCTGACAACGGCCTAGGTCAGCCGGGGGAAAAAGAGATTTTTCTAGACGTACTCTTTCCTCCGAGTGTCACCGTCGAATCAAAGACCTATGAAGCAGAAGAAGGAGGCACTGTTGAAATACACTGCGAAGTTTCGGCAAACCCAAAACCGACGGTCATAGAATGGACTATGGAAGGAAAACAAGACTTTCATCAAACGGGAAACATTCTTAAGTTGACCAAAGTCAATGCTGATATGGCCGGTACTTATGTCTGTCGAGCAATGAATGTGATAGCATCTTCAAATGGAAAGCGCGCGGAACGTTCGAGTAGTGCTTCAGTAGCAGTGCTGGTGCGACATAAGCCTGGTCGGGCATATATCAGCCCTGATCGGCCCGTAGCCCAAGAGGGCACTGGCGTCACCTTGACTTGCAGTGCAAAGCCACCTGGGTGGCCAGCTCCACAATACCGGTGGTTCCGTGATATTGAGACATCTGACTCCAAACCGGCAGTACTCGCTACTGGAAACAAATACACAATTCCAAGTGCGCATCTTGGCAGTGAAGGAGTATACCACTGCCAGGCTACGAACGAACTTGGGCATGGTGAACTCGCTTCGGTAACTTTAGAAGTACACCAGCCACCGCGCTTCCAAACCAAATTGCAGCCGCATTTAACAAAGCGTGCAGGCGAACAAGACTTTTCAGTAACATGTAGCGCACTGGGCAAACCAAGGCCTAACATTAAATGGTTTAAAGATAACTCAGAATTAAAAGCAGATGCAAACTTATACGAAGTAAATACTGATGTATCTGAAGGCAGAAACGCAGTATATAATGTTCAAAGTACTCTTAGATTCTCTGGGAAAGCAAGAACGAATACTAACGACTTACTGCCCGAAGATAGGGGCATATATTCATGTACTTTTGAGAACGAAGTAAAGAAGGTCGAATCTACAATGCATCTGCGAGTCGAGCGTAAGTTCAAAACTTTTTACAATATGCATTTGAGTTTTATCTTCGATATTTCTAACTAAACGAGCCAAACTTGGCAAAAAGTTAGAGTGCAAAAAATGTATCGAATATGTACTTAAGTAATTGTCTTTGTGTTTGAGCAAAGGCCAATATCGATAATTGGATTTTAATGTTTTACTTGTATTTTTTAAACCTAAAACTAAATATTTTTTGTTTACAGATGAACCAATACCTATTAAGCTACAAACAAAGGTGGCCTACGATGTAATGGAAACGGCTGAAATATTATGTAGAGTGCAGGCGTACCCGAAACCTGAATTCCAATGGTTTTACGGGTCACACACGGCCCCGTTGCAGATGTCCTCAGACGGACACTACGAAATAAACACCACAACCGATAACAACGACTCATATCGTAGCGTCCTCAAGATAAAAGTCGTAAAGCCACAGGACTACGGAGACTACTATTGCCACGTGAAGAACATGCTCGGGAATATTCGACCGCAAATCCGATTACAGCCGAAAGGTGCCCCAGAGTCACCTCGCGGATTGTCCAGCCAGAAAGTGGGCCCGTCGTATGTGACGTTGAAATGGGAGGCGGGCTTTGATGGCGGTTTGTCAAGCACAAAGTACTTCGTGAGATATCGACGCGTGATGTCGCGTCGTGCCGACGGCGGCTCGAACTCGGCCGTCAGTTCCGATTGCGCCGCAGATAAATCAGATTTTGAATGGATGGAATATGACTGCGGCAGGACCAACCCCTGTAATGTCACGAGACTTGAACAACAAAACTCATACTCCTTCAAGGTAGGATATTTTATTCTCTCTAGAAGCTAAATACGGCCCTGTGAGATAATTTGAAATGCAGTAAAAGTAATTCTTAGATTATTTATACATGTTATATAAAATACAAACTATGACCTATTTGTTAAAAAGTAGTGGAATGACTTAATTATTTAGAATTCTTGTTCTTCTAATTTCTAAGAAACTAATGTAAATGCCAAGTAGATTTTAACTGCGTTTAAAATATTTTCGGACAAAGGTCTGTTAGAGCAAATTTTTTAATAGTAAAAGTACTCGTAGTTTAATCCTAAACTAGATTTCAAATAGTGAGAATGTTACATAAGAAGTTCATTAACATTGTAAAATACTGTTTCATTACATTTACATGTACCCAGGTATTAACTTATTTTTATTTTTTCATTTTATCGCTACCGACAGCATCTGACATTTGTTTTCAAGGTAAATCTACCGGGCTACTTTGAGTTTTTGTCATGTTTTGTGCCGTTTGCTGTGGTTTACAACACGCTTTAGACATTCGCACCTGTGTCTGTTGTTTTGTGTGAGTGTAAAGATTGTACAATGAACATTGCTCGGTTGTATAGGTAAAAGCGGTGAATACAAAGGGGCAGAGTAACTACTCGAACGAAATCACAGTGACGACGAAGGTGGATAAGATTCCGCCGCCGGAGCAGGTGACTTACGACCCTACGACCAAGACGATCGCCTTCAACGTGAACCCTACGTGCCTCTCCCTGATGGGCGTCGCCGAGGGGCTGGGGGGCATAGCGGGATCTGGCGGATGGCAGGTCAGTACCACTCACATCGCAATAGTCCACTTCAAAAGGGTAATTGACACCTCCACACAATTTATCTAATTAGATTTTAACTGGTAGATACCAACATAGAAAGAATAACAACTTAAATATTATGTAAATATGCATGTAAACATGCCTGCCTTGCAGAAAATTTATGTAGATAAGTTAACCAACTGTCATTAAATTAAACTGTTTCCAGAGAAATTTTAACGATGCACATTTTTTTACCGCCATTGTGACATTGAGTTTGATGTTTAAAAAAAACTACTAACTCATAAAATCCTATCATCCAACTTAAAAATAGAAAACATCATCCCTTAAAAATCACAAGGTTAAGACCAGGAGCAAAAACGCCCATCTAATCGATTAAGAATCGTCGGATCACTCCCTCAGAATTTATTCAGCATTTCCCGCGGCTTTTTGCTGAGACGATAACGACAAATGAACTGTAAATTTATTTATTGCGAAAATGTATTCAGCATTATACTGAACATGTATCTACGTATATACATAATGGCAACAGCTTCTCATAAAATTTACATTTTGCATGTATTTGTCGAAGTCAGCTCTATGAAACGAAACGACCGATATATTTCTCTATTAACGCTCATGGACGGATAGACTTGCCAAATCTGATAGTTTTTTGTTGGTAATAAAATGTTGATTAACTCTTGCTATATTGTATTTAGAAGAGATGAATCCCCAAGAAATAAGCAATGAAAGTCAAAGCATCAAATATACTAGAAGCGTCTGTTTTAGTCTCGTTAAATAATTTTTTTTTTTAATATTTCATTAATAATGAACTATATACACTTTTTATTATCACACTTTTTTATCGTGTTAACAAGTTCACTTGAGCTCAAGTGAACTTGATAACACGCTCGCATTTATAGTTTAGCCACTTTTAGCGTTATAGCCTTTTACAGATAAGTTGGTTCGTAGGTAGTCACGGCCCACAGTTATGAAAATATTTGTCACATTAGTTTTTTGTCGTTGCTAGGTAGACCTAGACTACCTACTACCTACTATCTAGCTACCTACCTAGACCTGATACTATTTTGTATGTTAATTATTTTGACGAGTGTTATTAATAAGTACATAATAGTAATTCACTCATTCGTAAAGCGATTTACAAACTCTGTTACAAAAAAATTTGTGCAGACTAGTGATTTTTATAGACTGTTGAGGCTTCATGTTTAGGCTTTTAAAGGCTGTATATTGTATCTAATACTCGTATTGTTAGATAATTAGTGCATATTTAATTTATTTTGTAACTTGAGCCGCTGTTTCACATACAATAGTAAATTATGGTCTAATGATAGATTTTAATGAACAGCTATCTTATTTACAGATCTCTGTAGGTTTAATCTCATCTTAGAATGTATTGCATAAATATTATAACGATGAAGAATATTGAATAAAATATAAAAATGCATCATAAATAGATAGAAACATATTGTTTATTAGATTAGAATATATTCAGGACCCGAAATAGATCTGCCTAGGCGGTTTGGTGACATTTCTTGGAAAATTATTAACATAAATGTGTTAACCGTAGGTGGTGGATACAATGCCGCTGCGACTATCAGGCTCAACATCCATGCTCCAAGAGAGGGCGCTGGAGATCCCCGTGAAGCCGGGACGCAAGAACGGACGCCAAATGGTTGACCCGCCGCTGGATGAGCTTAACCCAAGGATACGAGTCAAGCTCTGTCTTCAGGTCAACCAGGAAATCTGCAGCGAATACACTGAAGCTGAAAGTGAGCACTTTTTGTTTATGTTTTACAACTGCTTTATAATATGATATTGCACACACTATTACGAGGAACAGCTCGTTTGAAAAATTCCCTGTAATTCTACACTTTCTACCTTCGACGTCTAATTAATAATTTCTTTTTCTAAACAAACTCTCGTATTACTGTTATGATTTTATAAGTTTATAATTTAGATTGCGTAAACGCATAATGCTATCTATTTATAACGGTAATGCCTACGGTTTAATTATCCGCCATAATTTTAAAATATGTTTATTGAAAATTGAACACATTAATTAGGTATTATTAGAATTACGATTAGACCATCATGAAATGTTTATAAAAAGTGGAAAGTTTATTCGTTGTCATAACAGCATTGGAAGAATTATATCCCTATATGAGCAGATATAGGTTTTTACAAATCTTAGGTCCCAAATGGTATCTCATACAAAACTGTCTAGCCATAAAAAGGTGATGATGAATATACTTACATAGGTATTTGTCAATACATTAGTGTTGCTACAAACAAACAGTAGATTTGGTTTTAAATGCTTTATTTTACAACTCGTAATTTACTATCTTCAAACCGCTAATGACTACCGTGGTGTCATCATGGTAAATTAATTTCAAAGTGAATTAATAAACGCTACCACGAACAATTATCGGATTCGTGCAGTATGTCGGTAACGTGTTTATGAAAAATTTAAAACAGTTATTCGTGGTCGTTTGAACAACAAATGAAATAGCCATTGGTTTTTTTTCTGGCTGTAGTTAGAAAAGAATTTATGAAAATGCTTTGTTCACAGTTGGTCCAGCATACGTAAAGAAGGAACCCGACATGTTAGTGACACTCGTCACGACCGTTATCGTATGTGTGGTCCTAGCTGTGGTGGTTTGGCTATTGTTTCTTTACTGCCGGTCGAAACGTAATGAGATGAAGAAAGTACGGACTAAAGACCATGAGTTGGACTCCATGAAATCTGCGATGGAATCGATGAAGTCTCAAAATCAGGGACCTCCGCCATATTCGTACCCGTGCGTGGGTATGGAAAATAAGGCGCTAGAACATTCTATGGACTTGCCTCTAACCATAGATGACTCTAAAAATGCAGTATACTCAACCCAAGGGGGCTACGCCTACCGCCCTTCGCATGCTCAGGTTCATCCAGGACAAAATATACCGACTTCAGATTGTAAGTATTTATTAATTTGATAAATCATTCTCATTTTACGAATTCTAAAAAACATAAATCACCTACAGCATGGTTTTACGATTAGATTTTATTTTGTCGTTATATTTCTATGTAAGCCGTGACCAACTCTATCTGTGTATTTAGGACACGCACCCGCTTTGAGCACTTATCGAGGGATTTCTGTTTTAAGTTTAAAATGTATTCTTATTTAAACACAGATTATGATGATTTATTTCATATATTTTCTCTTTTGCAATCACCGAGGACTAACCACAATCTACATAGAAGGTAAATGTTTCATGGGCCGTGGAATTCCCTCCTGCATGGTCGCGTGAATAACCCAACAATAAAAGGCCAATTTTCTTTCATTGCTTTCTTGTTTCCGTTTAAACCATCATTTTTATGTTTAGTAATCCGAGCTTTACATTTAAACTTAAGAAGTCGTGTTTAGTTGTTCATGTGTAGTTGTTTATTTGGTTGTAACGTGTGGTATTTTCCTAGGGCCGTACATGGAAAACAGTTACACGAACAGCAACAACGGCGGCAGCGTGAACTCGCAGGACTCGATGTGGCAGATGAAGATGGCAGCGGCTAACGGCGCGCCGGTGATTCCGCCGCATCAGATGCTGGACCGGGAGCGGCAGAGCGCCTACGAGTACGACCCGATGACGCACGGCGGTTACGGCACCGTCGACGACTACGCGCCCTACCAGCGCCTGCCGCACGCGCAGCCCGCGCCCGCGGACTACCTGCGCGCCAGCCAGAACCCCTCGCGGCAGGACTATTGCTCCGACCCCTACGCCTCCGTCCATAAGCCCAAGAAGCGGATGGACCAACACATGGGTGAGTACTATTAATCTCACTTAAGCACGAACTTCCTCGTGTATTTATTAGGAAAGAAAATTATGACTATAAAAATTCACCTATCAAGAATAATATAATACCAAACGTGACTAGATGGGAGTTTTGACATGCCAGGAGTGCGGATTTTTTACCACCTTATTTCCGAATCTTCTGCACTTGCAAATGTATCTGAAATAACCGGTTGTTGCTACCTTTATACCTTACACAATTCTATTATACTACTGCAAAGACATCGGTAAGAGGACTAATGAAGTACTTGTCGCGCAGAATCCCCTTACCACGAGGTGAGCGGGCTCCCCGAGGCGTACGAGGGCGGCGGCGCGGGCGGCGACGCCTGCGGCGAGGACAAGCCGGCGCACCTGTCGCTCAGCTACGACGAGTCGCTCGAGTCAGGCTACTCCACGCCCAACACGCGCTCGCGCCGCGTCATCCGCGAGATCATCGTCTGAGCGCAGCCTGCGCGCCCACGGTTCTCACTTGTCAGACAAACATTTGACTCTGTACTTAACTTAGGCTATGTATCGACGCCGCCTTCAAGCCGCATCCACGGATATCAGTCGAGTCTAAAATGTGACGTAATAGAGTGCCGTATCATTCGCGGAACTGAATGCTGATGCGAGGCTCTCATAATCGCGAACCTTCAGCATTTTACATGACACATTTTTGAGCAGACTGATTTACACGGATATGGACAGAGTCGGTACTAAAAAGGTCCGACTGGACCATTAGTCAAATATTGGTTCCACCGATGCATTTGCCATTTTTTCATGATTTTTAGAAAGTCGCGACAAAATGACACGTCATCAGATAGGCGCAGGTAAATATTGACTGGTGTCCTGACATTTCGAACGTGGTGCGCTCGCCAGTACTAACCCACCACTGCCCAAAATTAAAAAGCAGAATCTTGTGCACAATAAAATTTATGTAAAATCCTGTGCTGTACAAATATTTTGTGAACTGAAAATTAACTTTGATGTGAAATGTACTTACAGATGACATTGTTGATATGATTAAAATAAGATTACTTATCAATTAAGAAATATATTTTAAAACTTTTCGGAAAATCCTTACAATACGTGACTTACTCAAAGAATGCTCATTAATTACATAAAATAATAACATTTTAGGACTTAATCGCTAGTCTTATCTCATTTTTATCTAAATTATAAAAGTACCTATCTGTGTGACACTGGCTATGTTAACTTTGATATTTTATACTAACTACTTAAATACAATTCTCAATCAGTATATATCAGTATATACTTTCAAACAATAGATCTCAAATCTCCCACTCATAGTTTAACCAATTTAAACATAGATCTCAGAGTAATTAATAGAAACAGAGAAAATTTATTCAAAATTATCCTCTATCAATATTTTTCGTCCGTATTATAGCCATACTGGATCGAGACAGGGTGTAAATAGCAGTTATAGAACGTCGTTTATGAATAAAGCTAAGGACGATATCTCGAGTACACGAATGTAATGGCACCAAAACAACTCGCTTATGAATATTTAATATCTCCGTAAGTTTTCAACTTATTTACACACTTCAATCTTTAAAACATGTTTATTGTTTGTTCTATATTGCTTACATCGGCAGGTACTGAAACAAACTATGTAATATCGAGTGTGATATAAACATATGAGTGTGATTGTACGTGACCGCATCCATTACTGCTTCAGTTACATATCTACGTAGTCCTATGTATTGGATAGAAGAGTACGATTCTGAACGATGGAGGATTTCGTTTTTTAAATGGCTGACTGTCAAAACGAATGCTTTTATATTTTGTGAATTAAAAACTAACAGCGTTCCGTTTTGAATGTGTATGTTTTTGAGAAAAATATGCGTTTGTGCATAGAAAATGGTACTCTGTTCAGTAAGCACATTACATACATCAAGAATAAGAATAAAAAGTTAAGAAAGAAACTACTCGTTAATTTTGACAAGATTATATGCTCCGTAAAATGGTTTCAAAATTGGATTTCAATGTTTATATTTAAATTCCTATTTTTTATCTAGCTATTACTATAGTACTTATTTTCTTGACGAAACGCATTTATATTGTAAGAGAATATTAAAAAACCAATCTACTTCCATCATTCCACACAATAAAGTAAAATGTGTAAATCTTTTAAAAATATATCTACATTACACTGAGAAATAATAAATACAATATAGCTAGTATTTTATAACGTGTTAACGTCAAATGTGTGACTCCATTAACTTTAAAATTGTATCAAAACCAAAATATAATGATTCCATTAGAATAAATAAATTACGGCAAGGAGATGATTCACCAGTGATGGATACGGTCAGTTCGCAACATATCGAACTATTATATTTCATTTTGATTTTCGAATATGTGCCACTTCACAAATAAGGATATTTTAAGCGAGTAACAAGTCGTTAAATTGATAAATTTATTTATACTTTTGTTAGTTAGAAAAATTGTCTTTAACGGTATATAGTTGGTGCCATCACAAAAATAGGTGCCTACCTTAAGGTGTGAACCATGTAGGTGCCAAGCAAATACATAGATGCAATTTTCATCATAAGACGGCGAGTGCTATTTTGGAAATTATAGAACTCGTCGTGCCCTTAATAGCTCCATGGGATTATTTAGTGTTAAGAAAGATAATGGAACTTACTTCAGTATATACCAACATAATCATGATGAATAATGCCATTTTACCAACGAATATAATGAATGATATATATACCAACGATTTTGCGATAAGCAGCAACTGTTATAGTAAGCATAAATATAAATAAATTAGACGAATAATTTTTACTTTATTGCTAACGCATTTGTTAGCAACTTGTATATAGTTTGTTAATAAGGCTTAAATTTTTAATCTATTATAGGATTTGATTAGAGACAATTGAAACGTTGTTGAATGTAAAAGAGGATTGATTAGGATTGTTGGCTTGTCAAAATCATGGCTTATGGTAAAAAACATTAGGGATTCCTTAATGTCTAACAAACGTGATGTTAAATACTTACACGAAGAAGATTATATTGATTGAAGATGAAAGGTTGTTGTAGGTATAAGTTTGGGACTCGAACTTCCCAACTTGTCCATAAATAGGTTAGTATAGGAGGATATGTATTTACTCAGTGTATGTACATAGTATGCCACTTTATTATGCCTGTGTTGACTGAACAACATTAATTTAGTAAAATCTGTAAATTGCTACGTTTATTACAATCTTCTTAGAAACCTTTTTTTACTATACAATTAGTGGGCTAAGACTATTTCAATTTAAAAGAAAGCACAACAGAAAGACTGTTAGACACAGTTATATCTACTTACTTATTTTCTTATTCCATAATATTAACAGGCCTCATTCACATTCACCTAAACTCTACTACATTAAATTAAGTAATTAAATTGTTGTGTTCGATATCATGAACTGCTTATTGAATAAATACTTTAATTATAAGCATAGTACCCTTTGTATTCTCTGTTTTGAGACCTCAAAATATGTTTACGTTTATTCCACAATCGCACGCCATTCTTTAACTCTTTCAGTCACACTTTTGTATTTTTAATAGCTCAGACATCAAAATTACATATTCGTGTTCAATATGGATTAAAAATAAAAAAAAAAATAAAAAAAAAATATTTTTAATATATGTATTATTTTTACTACATATATTAAAAATAATTTTGTGTTTTATATCTTTTTACATAAATATTCTGAATAAATGTTCTTACGCATTTGGATTCAATTTTCAATATTTTATTTACCATTTGTTAAAATATATAATAAATATTCTTGTTTTTTTAGGTGGTTAGTATGCTAACCACCAAGACGGAAAGAGTTAACAACTTTTACTCGACCACGGCAAAGCCAATAGAAAGGGTTATGATGTAGTAGTATGTTTGTATTTATATATGTGCCACCATAGCGCCCAGATACTTACTTGATTTCAATCAATCGGTTAATACGGACTATACCAATATTAGTAACAACTAATTTCATTCTTTCATTCAACAGGCCAAGTACAATTTCTAGAAATTGGAGATATACAAATAAAACATTGAATTTTGAGAGAGAGCTATAATGTTCTGTTCTTATTTACCTTCACCCTTTATTAGCATCTAGATATTCTAGTAATATGCCTGTTTTCTAAACTGAATATAAAATACCTACAGTCGCCTCTTCTTCCAAACTCAATTCAGATAGTATTTATTGCCACTATGTAGCTAACAAATAACGCCATTCTACTTATTATTTGTTATTCGGCGTCTTCTTTTGTAAGATTTCATATTGCTTTTAAAAAATGACTGTTTACAAACGACTGAGAATCATTTATTTTTGAAATGTCCGCGCATACTACCGCGCGTACCTAGCATATTTAACATGAATTATATTTAACTGAATGAAGTAAAATAAATATTTTATGAATCTCATAAATACGATCAGGCAAAAAGAAGATGAATGAA
This sequence comes from Glyphodes perspectalis, assembly GCA_951394215.1. Classification (NCBI taxonomy): domain Eukaryota; kingdom Metazoa; phylum Arthropoda; class Insecta; order Lepidoptera; family Crambidae; genus Glyphodes; species Glyphodes perspectalis. Next base: position 11,442,207 of record OX596208.1, on the reverse strand, counting down.
AGAAGATTGTACGAAATGTATTTTTTTTTTATGAATGTTATTTGTAACTTAATTAAGTACTGCTGACTGATGTTAGCAGAAAGAAGGTAATTTTCAGTAGCTTATAATGTTTAAGTTTATTTTTTTATATACTAGCAGAATGCGTTTTAATATTCTGCATTTCAATCTCTTTTTGTAAATAATAGATAGTCTTCGATGGCAATTATATTTATAAGAACGTTCAAGGTTAGCTAAGTGAATCTGGTGACATATTTCCAACTGACCCGATATGTTTAACTTTAAGCTTTAAATCAATTTCATACATTTTAAGACAAATGTACATAGTGTTACATGCAGACCGGCTGGGGAGGGCGCGCCGCCGACTTCCTAGCAGCCGTGCCCTTCATTCCTGATGCGGTGAGGGAACGCTGCGTCACGAAAAATATTAAATCATTCAATTTAACTTTGCCTCTCTCTGTCAATATTAATGCCATTATTATAACAACATTATGTTTACATTTTAATAGCAAACCCTATCCGTACACTCAATGTATTTTGTTATGTTACTCATATTGCACTACTCCAAAATATTAAACATTATGGAATAGATTATTGTAACTATTTTGCATAATGATTTTGATAAGTTTGTTTCCAAATCACTAAGGCTCATTAATTAAGGTTTAAGCTATTTAAAAATCTCTCCATTGCCATATTATAGCGGTTATAGCATGCATACGTTAATTCATTACGACTTCAAATGAATACTTACCTGAATTCATTACGGGTTCGAATAATGAATTTAGGTATGTGCCTTTATTATACTCTGATAAATTTGTAAATACATACTGTAAGTACTTTATTAAATAAAAGTTTTGAAGTATATCAATTTTTATTCCATAAACCCTAAAAAATAACATCTTAGGTATATCCTTTATAAAAGACAGTCGCACATTCCAACCGTAATTGGAATTATTGGAACCAATTTTTTGTCGGTTACATCTTTATGTCAAAACAGCAACAACTGGCAAAAATGTCGAATATCTATTTTTATATGAAATAAAAACATGATTGGATCTCAGAGATAAAACTAAATTTCAACCGAACTATGCCGAAGGGAGAAAACCAGCACCTACCCAATCTACACCTTGCCTATAAACACATTCCAGATAATCCAAGAAGACATATATAAATACCATAAAACAATGGTCAATCATACAGATAAGTTACTGTAAATGTATAACATGATCCAATTTATCTAATTTTCCTATTTATGGAATATAAGAATCAGGTTGCAGCTGCTGCAATATATTAACCAGACTCGCTAAATTTAAGATTAGTGATGTGTCGGATCGTCAAAAATGTATATCCGCGGATACGGATACGGATCTTCATTTTCTTACTCAATCGATGTTGGCGCGCGAGACCTTGACACGATGGTTGACATCACGCCCGCCGCAACGACAGATAGGACATGTTTCGACTTGCATTAAGCGGGTATTACCTTTGTTTTGTTTATGGTTTAGTGTGCACTGATCCGCGATAACGTTTGAGTATGGTTTTGGAATCAAGAGTTAAAATAATGGCTACTAAGAAGTTTTCTAGTGTAATTTGGAATTATTTTGAGATAATAAATAATGTGCGAAGTATAAAATTTATGACGGAAAGTATAAGGTAAAATAACCGTAAAAGATCCGCGAGAAAAGTAATGGATACGGATTTTTCTTCTCCTTTAAATATCCGCGAATACGAATATCCGGAACATCACTATTTAAGATTATGGTCCAAGTGGGCTGCATAAGAGATTGGAAGATAATAGTAGATGATATAATCGTCAAATAATAAGTGATATTTTAGTAGTAGTAGTTAGTAGTTGTAGTCAAGCGGTAGTAACTCAATTATAAAGATACGTGCCTCACATCCAAAAGGTGCAAGTTTAAATCCGGATACGTACCTCAGGATTTTTCTAATCTATGTACGTATTTATACCACTAGTTCGGTGAAAGAAAACATCGTGATGAAACTTGCACATTCAACCAACTATGGACATGTAACCACGATCCAAATGTCTATGGTTCCCCTGTATAAAGATTGCCAAGGACAGATCGGCAGTCGCTTCAATGTACTTGCTAAATCCTAGATCATGGTCATGGTTTTTTTTTTTTTTTTTTTTTTTTTTACTTGGGGAAACTCCCACGAGCCGTCACGAGCGGTGTGTCGGACTCGAACCGACTAAAACCCCAACGTGGCCTCCCGCGGCGCAGTTCCGGAGGAGCCGGTATCCCCACTGTCGGGACTATACGACAGCTCCTCCGGTAGTGCGCATGCCGCGCTGCGCGGCTCACCTCGCGCGGCGGTGGTCGATGCTGTGCAGCCCACGCCATCAGTCGTCGGATGCACAGCACCGAGCACGCGCGCGCGTCGAGACATGCCAGGCCACCCAGCATGTCTCAACTACTCCGCCCAGGATTCAGACGCCGATCGTCCCCGTGACCGGCGTCGTGGGCCCACTCTCGCGCTGTGCTCTCTGCTAAGCCAGAGGGCACGCGGAGAGCGTCTCGTCAGAGGGGGCCGCCTTCCGCCCGGCGACCTAAATTGAGGGCAGAGCCCTGTCGTCACGGAGGGAGAGGAGATCCCTCCGCGACCCACCACAACGCAGCGCAGTGCGCCCCTGTCGGGTTGCCGAGGATAGGGAGGCGAGCAACGACACACTCAGCTCCTCCTCTTCCTCGGCAATCCTAGTCCGGCCGCAGGGGGCTGCGGCCGGTGCCGCAACTGCTCGGTGGGAAATGCCGAGCAGTCGCAGCTCACCTCGGGGTCTCTCTTAGCTTCGGCCCTGTCCTGCACCAGGGCCTACTAAGCCCCCCCGGTACGCCAAACCGAAGACCCCAGCGGGGGGGTAGATCATGGTCTAAGCGGACCCCGTCTAAGCACGAGACCCGGGATTATCAACCCGTAATGCCCAAAGGAAGAAGGCAGGAAGTCGCTAATTTTTTCCAAAGCAAAAGAAAACACTTTAGCCGTTCAGATACAAAATCTGAACGGCTAAAGTGGCTAAGTCTCCGCCTAAACATCAAAACACAATATCCAGAACACCATTGGTGGCCTTTTCGATTAGGTATCAGCATCTTTTCCGAAACTACTCAAATGTTTGGTTTTCTGCCTACTTCTTCAGGGTTTACGGGCGTGATTCTATGTATGTAGATATGTGCCTACGTTCTAATTAAAGAAAAAACATTGCTACCTTTTTACACGGAAATGTTAAAACGCCGCTATACGAAACTCAGTAAACAGAACGTAGTTAAATGCATGAAGAAAACGCAAAACTGCTGAGTTAAACTACCTAGTTGAGCTCGGTAAGGCAAGTTATTCACACGGTAATTTATTAGAGTCATTCTAGCACCACCACGGCGCCAGCGAACCCTTTTAACCCTATCTCCCATTCCAGCGTTAATTAAACAGGTAAGTATTTCAATTGGAGGTGATTTTCTACGGACTGTTTTTGAATTCACCTAATAGCCACTTTACTTCGCTATTTACTAGTTTACTCGATTACAGGGGTTAACTGGGTGAGTGAACCTACTTACTTACTAACCTATCTACCGATTAATTCGTTTTAGTTTCGTTAGCATAATAGATGCTCAAATTTTGTACGGGCAGTTTCGCTGGACCGAGTTAATATATTGTGCCATTACTGTTACCAGTCATTGGTTATGGATACCCTGTACCATTGACAAAACACAAATATTCAGCTGTGCTATGTAAGCGATGCCCTGTATACTGTTTCCGGTATCATAAAGCTATAATATGATCATCTGCAACTGCTCTTGGATTTCCCGTAAAGTAAATCTGTGTGATTAACTCTAGTTAGCTTAGTAGTAATCGTACGTGTATTTCGCTTTATCGTGTATCATATACTTAGGTGCATATTATAAGATGCATAGGTATTAAGAACAATTCTCTAGGTGTTACTGTTCTCTCGGTGTTTCCCGATGAAAAAAATATAATGATTCGTTTAATCTGATAACCGCGATGAACAGGAAGAAATAATTATAAAGGTAGAAATATAATGAGGTAAACGGAGTAACAATTACTGGGATACAAAATACTGAAAAAAATAATTTTATTTTTGTAATATATTTTACTCCTCTCTTAGGTAGGTATAGAAAACTCTGCAACCATCAAATTACAGAAAAAGGTTTCAACAATATAATTCAAATAGTCCTAAGTCCTCACCAAATACCTGTCATGTGAAATAAATGTCGAAACGCGCGTTTGGGTTTTCAATAAATGAACCGGGACCCGAAGAAAATCTTATTTGGCCTCATGGAAAACGTGACAGGTATGCAAAACCGAAGTTTTCTGCCGACTACTTTGTAAGGGAGAACCACTATTTCACTAAATATTACCCATATCAACTAGAACGAGGCTCGACCTGTTACGTCACACGATTATGACGACAAAGTCTAATATTATGTTTACGTAAATTTCAGAAATGTACTACAACTTTAAATAATGTAATTTACCTTGACATCCATATAGGTATGATAGATGCATGTCAATATGTGCAAATATCAATATACGTGGGGCGGCACAGGGTGGCACAGCCGGTAACAAAGTGAAAGTTTAATGATACATATGATAACCCGGTTGGCGTTATGGATACCTTGTACGCAAGGGCAGCGCATTTGATTCTCCAGAACCAGACAAATAGAATATTAACGAAATTCTGCCTATATATATATATATATATATATATAGGCAGAAACTACTCAAATTATTTTATATATATATATATATATATATATATATATATATATATATATATATATAAAATAATATTACGCATAATATGACTAGTTGATGAGGTTATTTTCCTACGGAAGTTCTTTTCGTATAAAATATTGTTTGTTTATTGTATTACACGTATTTTTTGTTCAAATCTATATCATATCTATAAAATACCAAATGTCGAAGGTTTGAATCCTGCATATTTCGAAATAATCGAGCAGAATGTTATTGTGTTGTAAAAAAATTCATTATTATAAAAATAGGTAAGTAGGTATTTGGTATGAAAAATATTTATATTTAAGTATGCCGTTTGATAAGTAATTTCATTACATGAAATGAGGAGATCGTCGATTCTGATGTTTGATATTAAAAATTCAGTCGAATTGAGAACCTCCTCCTTTTTTTGAAGTCGTTTAAAAAGGGACATTTTGCGAACTGTTTACAATATATTTTCTTGCAGCGGACAATTTAAAGGGGCTTGCTACCCTTTGACTCTGCCTACCCCTTCGGGGATTATGGGCGTGATGTTATGTATTTATGTATTTATTAGTCAATTTACTTTTTCAATTGACTGATCAACGGCAGTCAGGGTCAGTTAGTTAAAAAGTAAAAATAATAAAATGACGTCACTGGCTCTGATTAGGAAAACATTTATTATACAGATTTGGAAGCGCGGCGGCGGGTCGCGACGCCAATGGTTGGGCGGGCAGCGCGCCGCCGCCGCCCGCCCACGAACAAATTCACTAGGCCATATTAAACGGAGCCTCGATTTAGCTCCATTGCGAAATAGTCACGCTGATCTGATTATAGTTGATTTGACAGTTCTCTAATATCAATGCTAATTGACAGCTATAAGCGTTAAGGTCATAATTAATCATTTGCTGGTCGACAATAAACACTGACGCTACTGAAAATTCATGATTTTTCAATTTGAAATATTTTTGAATAATGTTGGTTATATAGTGTTGGCTTTTTGATCCTGATGATATGCTTATAGATGTCATCTCGCTCGTGTCCATTGCCCCAGCGAAGAAAGTTCGAATTTCTTATTTTGAGTTTAACAGATATTTAGTGTATGACGTCATGCAATTGTGTATGTATTGTGTAATTGTGTATATTATATATATAAATGAAATTTGTGCGTCATTAAACTGCGAAGATTTTACCTTTTCTTGCAATTAGGCTGCTTATAAAACAATGGACTATGTGCGTACGAATCAACGACTTCATAAAGGCTCCTTGTGCGATTCATCCCGTGGGACGAACAACTCGTGGGGCGAATCGACGAAAGACCCAATAATTTTAAGTTGCTCCGGTGGTTTCACGTGAAAAGGCAATAGATTCTGCATTCCAATCATAAATATGTTAAAAGGCATGGATAGCGACAATTGATATCACACATATAATATACAACATTCTAATAATGATAGCAGGTAATTGTTGCGCTCACTTTTCATTCTGGAAGTTAAGAAAAGTTTATAAAATACAAATCATCTAGTAGCGAGTAAAGAGATATCCCAGAGGCTCATTCACTCCGACAGGAGTTAATAACTCACAAGCAAGTAGTTTCTAGTGTCTGCGGACAGAGCCAGAGGAAATCTCTGGCACTCTTCGCTGGAAATGAATTTATGTCAAGAGAAACGAAGCTTACTCTGAGAGCAATTCTGAAAAAGAATATAAAAACTAAGCATTCTGTTGAACTAATTGTACAATAAAACTATTGATCAAATTATATCCCAATAAAGTACATGCCGTGATAATATTTTATTCAAATAAACTGATCCACAAGATATCGTCCTATGTATATTTAATTTACCTACACCTAAAATGTTAATCTAATTTTTCGGAGACCTTTATCTAAGTATTTTCTGTGTCTAATTCCAATAGTTTTTATTAGATCAAACGGTGTTCAAATAGAATAGAATAGATAAACTTTATTCGATACACACAAAATAAATACAAGCCACAATAAAGAAAAAGATATAAATATAACAAGTGTGTGCCAAAACGGCGCCCGCTCAGCTCTGTTGTGAGACTACCTGATATCAAGCAGACCACGACGCTGGTTTTCAGCGAGTACCTGGTCTGCTCCGCGCATCCGCCCCCATCCACAAATGAAGCATTTAACGAGGAATAGCATTTTATTGTGAATTATTTATAAATTTGATTTAATTCTTCCAATAAAGAACTTCTATATAAGTAGTATAAACCATAAGTATAGAGAACTGGGTGGTTAATGGAGTATCTATTAAGCCGGAAAAGGACGAAAGTACCCGTCAATTGATAAGAGCGACTTGTAACGGTGGAACTCCGAAAATCCGAAAAGAAAATAAGATGTAACATCTGTCTGACCAAGTACTTGCCTCCTTATCAGGTAATATGTTTTCTGCGAAAAAGTTGATCTCATCATAATAATATATAGATGTCTTTGTTCCCAAATAAGAGGAAATACCTTTATGGCTATATTTCTATATTAGCAAGACACATTTTATTTTTCCTAACTCAAAGTGACTGAAACAGTTTAATTTATTACGTACAAAGGATTGCTACATCGTTGGAACTACCTTTAAAGGTGCATACTTGTACATATCATAATGCCTGTATGTAATCCCCGAAGTCGAAAGCAGAGTTCAAGGAGCAATAATCATCGGTTAAAGATGACAAACCTTATACACAATAATAAACCATTAGTCGCCTTTTACGACACGTTGAGCAAGATCACAGTAGGTATATTATTTTTGAGTCCCAGACCGATATGGGGCCCTTTAAAGATAAGTATCAATAAAATCCAATTTACATAAATAACTGACCTTGGTGGACACTGCATATTTTCTTTTTTATCTGCATTTCACTCGCCATTACCTCCCCATTCACCCTCTCCGTATCCGCCGTGTAATGTTTTCCGGTATTTATACCATCCAGGTAGTTTCTATTTACCCCACTTGTCGCGAAGCAAAGGGGAAAATATTATTTTATATCAATCCATTATCTTACTTTCCGTCAGCTACATCCTCTCCGTAGACACATCTACACTATAACTTGTACCTGTGCGTGTTATACGTATTGTAAACCCGGCGGCGGATACGCCGCTGCCGCGTAGCGGCGGTGGGGCGAGCAGCCTGCGCGCGCAGGTCACGTGACGGCGGGAAGAACTGACAGGCGACGACTGTCATTGCGGCGTGCGGATTGTTTTGTAAAATATTGTCTGTTTAAAGTAGATTACAGTATTTGTTCTGTATTTTATCGTTTTATTCAATACTCTAACAGTTCAGAAGTGCGATAAACTTACGTCCTAATAGTGAATAATCAAGCTTAAGCGATCTCAGTCTCGAACTCGATTGCAGGAAAGATGCAGGCGCTTAAAATCATGAGAACGCTCGTCAAAACGTAATTGAAGTATTGAATGGATTCAATACTTTATAGTGACAACATCCTGATAGTTCGAAGTCATTGGCGCAGTATATCACACCGAAGGAACCGAGCATGTGTACGGATTATGTTATATCCTTTCATCAGTTTCAAATAACCGGCCTGTACGACCCATTTGAAGCACACAGAGTTGTCATCGAGTGAAAAATAAGACATGGAGTTTGGTGCCTTAGGTCAGGCGAACATGTTACATGCGGGACTGGTCGATATCCCAATGTTTACTGGAAATGTGAAAAACTACAAGACGCCGGTGTATAGTTGGTTGAATCAACTAAAGGCATTGTCTGCAATTTTTGGATGGTGGTGGACTTGTTATGTTATTATCTGTAAATTAGTTTTGGATTTAAGTTACGTTAGATCAATATCTATGAAGTGAATTTTAATATTAATGAATAGATGAAAGGAATAATGATATCAAATAATCGTTTTTAGTGGATGTTGATTACATAGTAGGTACAGGTCTGCATTATTTCATTATTAGTATAATTTGGTTTGTTATAAATATCTGATATTGATAAATTGATAAAAATGTCATAATGATGTCAATACACAAACAATTAACAAATCAAGTAGATGTAATGTAATAATAACAACAATAGCAGCTTATTTCAAGTAATTGTTTGTAAGCAATGGGTACTAATCTCTGTGGATGCTAAGCGGAGCTCAGCGCTGATAATCAGATTGGTCCAGTTCAAGGGTAATTATTTGGGTTTGAGATGTGAAGCAGTAAGGTCAGGTGTGTTTGTTGGTATATGATAGTAGTATATAAAAAAAAAAGGCATTATAAATAAACAAATATGAAAGAACTAGAACTATGTAAGAAAAAGAACTATGTGAGATAATAATTATATGTAATAAACATGTATTAGGACACATGAGATTGGACTTGTGCCGAGGTAAAGTTTTACAGAGGTATCCCGGTTTTCTGGATTTAATAATTTTGCGAATCACCATAGCTAAATATACTAGTCATAGGTTTGACATGTTTAAGATTTGCTTAGTGTTTAAATGTGGCGATATATGATGACAGAATTGCATACATGCAATTTTTACCTGTTGCACTAACCTCTTTATTTGCTCCAGTAGTCTTGGTCTATACACAATATTGCAATAATTAAAATGAGACAATAAGAGACTTTAAGGATTTTCCTAACATCTTCAGTTAAGTGCAATTGCAGCCCTTATAGTATCTTAAGACAGAAGAGAGCATTTCTAATTTTAGTGTTAATATATTTCATGTAATGCATTTTTCCACCAATTTATTAAGCCGGGGATCTTTGCTCGTGCTACATGGGCAATAGGCTCACCGTCGATATGAATTTATGGATTTTGCCCAATGATCTTCTGACACGGCCACTCTGTACCCAAGGCGATGAAATGTGATTAAGCTGGATTAAGATTCTTATTTAACCTGTCAATGGATTATCTCACAAAGAGTGTCAGTCCGATTCTCTTATGTCATCATTTCGAACGCAGTTTGTAAGCGATACACCGCAGATTCGCCGCAGTAGCTATGCTCTATGTTCTATGTTAGCGGTGATGGTTTCCGCACTTAGTCCTTATAGTGGAGCATTGTACCTGAGCAATGGCGGCCGGTTATTCCAACCAGCCCACCTCCCTCCAGAAGCAGATTAATCTTCCCAGTCTTCTCAGGGCGTCCGCGAGTGATCCTGGTGTACTCAGAGTCTCCTTGCGGATCTGGGCGACGCCGGTGCATTCGAGGAACACATGCGTCACCGTTTTCTCTGCCTCCATGAACGCTCTGCACTGAGGACTGTCAGTGATGCCTAGTGAGTGGGAGTGGTTATTCAGTGAGCAGTGTCGGGTGATGGTCCCCGCCACCAGTCTTGGGCTGTTCCTGTTCATGCACAGAAGGCGCTTGGTCAGTTTAGTGTTCAAGGATGGAATAGTCTCTTGGATTACCTACAGCCTGGTGTCGAGGTCCACCATTTTGTCGGTTGTATTTGTGTGTGTTCCTTTAACTAGCTCTCCAACTGGTTGAAAGGTATGGGTACGATTGGTACTGGTCCAACTGCTTTGGAGTTGGAGCCTTTTCTGGCTGGTTCATCAGCTGCATCGTTACAAGCTGATCCAATGTGTCTCTTGATCCATTGCATTGTCACTGTATTACGGTTTGATACCGTAACGCGCTCTAGGGCGTTATGGCATTCTAGTATCAGTCTTTACGTGATATGGTTTTTCTTTAGAGATTGGAGCACCGAGGCACTGTCGGAGAGTATACGGATGTGGGTATCCGTGACTTTCCTATATGGCGTGTGCTGCCTAGATAATGCCAACACATTCTGCTTGATAGACAGTATTGAGCATTCCTAGGGGCCTGGATATATTGATGTTTAGGTCATCTAAGAAAACTCCGTAACCAGTTCCCTGGTCGGTTTTCGATCCGTCAGTGTAGATCCTCGTGTGGGCTTGAGCAATCATACTGCTCTGCTGTGAGTTCTATTTTGTATTGTTTTTGGAAACAGTGTGTTTTCAGGGTTCTGTCGCTGGATGATGCTAACATGGGCTGTAGATTAATTGCATCCACTTTTATTGATGTGTGTTGATTCTGGAATCCCTATTTAGGGTTCCAGATATTTCAAGCCTGAAGCACGCTAAGGTTGCTTCTTCTCTTACAACAAGATGCAGGATACAACCCAACATCGCCTGTAGAGCGGCGGTAGATGTGGTTTTCATACTGCCAGTGATTGCTACACAGGCGAATCTCTGAAGTTTTTCTAGGTCTTTTGTGTTGTACTCGGATTGGCCCTGGGAATCCAAACTAAGAAAGCGTATGTGATGATTAGATGGATGACTGTGGTGTATAGCCAGTAAGTAATTTTAGGGCTTAAGCCCCAATTCCTGCCAAGCAGACTTTTGCATTGCCGTAATGCTATGCTGGCTTTCGTTGTGATGTGCTCTGTGTGTTTTGCCCAGTTCAGTTATTTGTCCAAGTAAATGCCCAGGTGCCGCAGTAGCGTCGCAGTAGTGCGCTGCAGTAGCGCCGCAGCAGTGCGCTGCAGTAGCGCCGCAGTTGCGCGCCGCAGCAACGCGCCGCAGTAACGCACCGCACAGTAGGCGGCTCTCACACTGTACCCCACGTTACAACTAGTAGAACCAAGACCGAGTACATGAAATGCAGCTTTATTAACCAATCAGCGTCCGGCACAGACATAACGATGGACGGCCAGCCACTACCCAGAGTAGACCGATTATTACTAGTATCGACGCTAACCGCGGAGGTAAATGCGGATGTAGGCGTGGCCTAGAGTTAACGCGGAACTCTCGGGTAATTCTAAAATACTGATAAAACTTTAGGGAAAAGTCTAGAAAACTGCAGTGAGGCCTGCTGTGATGTATGAACCCGAGTGCTGGGCCATACAGAAACAACATGAACAGAAAACACACAAACAAAATGAAAATGCTCCGATGGGCTGCTGTGGTAACAAGATACGACAGAGTAGGCAAAGAGTATATCACAGTATTATTAAACTCACTCCCATTTTAGAAAATATGGCTGAAAGCCATATGCGTTGGTATGGACATATGATAAGAAGCGATAAAGAACATATTGTAAGGAAAGCCTTCGTGCTCAAAAAGCAGCGCAGGTGGAGGAACGGACAACCCAAGACCGACTGTCTTGGCGCCTTAAAACAAGGAGGAAATGAAAAAGGAAAAGGCATAGCAGAACAAGAAGACCAGTTCGGTCAGGATCAGTTCCATCAATACCACTTCGGTCAGGATCAGTTAGATCTTTATCAGATAGATATACCAGTTTGGTCAGGATCAGTTAGATCGAAACCAGTTTGGTCAGAATCAGTTAGATCGATACTAGTTTGGTCAGGATCAGTTAGATCAATACCAGTTCGGTCAGGATCAGTTAGATCAAAACTAGTTCGATCAGGATCAGTTAGATCGAGACCAGTTCGGTCAGTTATACCCATACAGGTTCTATCGGGGCCAGTTTGGTCCAGGCCAGTTCAGCCAAGGTCATTTTAGTCAGGATCAGTTAGATCGATGCCAGTTTGGCCAGGATCAGTTAGATCGATACTAGTTCGGTCAGGATCAGTTAGATCGATACTAGTTCGGTCAGGATCAGTTAGATCAAAACTAGTTCGATAAGTTAAAGCGGTACCAGTTCTATCAGTATCAGGTACCGGTACAGTTGGAATCAGTTAGATCGGTATTAAATCCATCAGGATAATTTAAATCGTTATAAGTTTAATCAAAAATTATCAAGATACGTACCAGTTCGATCAGAATAAGCTAGATCGGTTCCAGTTCAGTTGGGATCAGTTTTAACGATACCAGTAAATTTGAGATCGGTTAGATCGGTACCAGCTCAGTTGGGAACAGTTAATCGATGCTAGTTCAATCGATATTAGTTCAGTCGAGATCAGTTTGATCAGTACAAGTTCAGTTGAGATCAGTTATATCGGTACCAGCTTGGTCGGTACAAGCTAAGTTAGTATCAGTTATATCAGTACCAGTTCAGTCAGCATCAGTTTGATCGGCACCAGCTTAGTTAGGAACAGTAAAATCGGAGCCAGTTCAGTCAATACCAGCTCAGAATAATTTGGTCCAGACCAGTTCGGTCGGGATCCGTTTGATGAAGACAAGTTCTGTAAGGATAGGTTAGACGAGACCAGTTCGGTCGGGACCAGTTTGGTCGGGGCCAGTTCGGCCGGGACCAGTTCGGTCGGGACCAGTTCGGTCGGGACCAGTTCGGTCGGGGCCAGTTCGGCCGGGGCCAGTTCGGCCGGGACCAGTTCGGTCGGGACCAGATCGGTCGGGACCAGTTCGGTCGGGGCCAGTTCGGCCGGGACCAGTTCGGTCGGGACCAGTTCGGTCGGAACCAGTTCGGTCGAGACCAGATCGGTCGGGACCAGTTCGGTCGGGACCAGTTCGGTCGGGACCAGTTCGGTCGGGACCAGCTCGGTCGTGACCAGTTCGGTCGAGACCAGATCGGTCGGGACCAGTTCGGTCGGGGCCAGTTCGGCCGGGACCAGTTCGGTCGGGACCAGCTCGGTCGCGACCAGTTCGGTCGGGGCCAGCTCGGTCAGGACCTTGGTTCGGTAAATTGGAATTAATACAAGTTGTTTCCAGGTAATACGGGGTCGTATTGTTAGCGCAGGATGGTCGACTGTAAACCCGGCGGCGGATACGCCGCTGCCGCGTAGCGGCGGTGGGGCGAGCAGCCTGCGCGCGCAGGTCACGTGACGGCGGGAAGAACTGACAGGCGACGACTGTCATTGCGGCGTGCGGATTGTTTTGTAAAATATTGTCTGTTTAAAGTAGATTACAGTATTTGTTCTGTATTTTATCGTTTTATTCAATACTCTAACAGTATATAAAAGTCGATATACGATAAAGCAATAGGTGTTCTTAGCAAAATGTAAAAAGTATTGCATTTTATTTATGTTTTCCCATGCTAAACATGTTTGTCCCTTTGCGCTCCGTATTTTGAACTAAGTAGGTACAGATGTATGACTATATCTTTAAAAAGTGACAGTTACAGAAAAAAGTAGATACATATTTAATAATTATATACTAAATTCTTCTAAAATATCACGTAGTTATAGAGGATGGAATCAATAACTGGATACCATGTATAAAAAAATGTAGCTAAATTTCTTAATTTTAGCTCTCTACACTGACAAAACATTTAAACTTCTGCAATTGCACCGCTCGGTGAAGGTATCAAATCACTTCTTCAAAATGTGTTCTTCGAGAGACTTCTCTTAGTGCCTCGGATTTACTCACTCTACGTTTCCTATTCTGGTGCGCTATGGGCACAATTTGAGTTAACTCATCTAAACGCATCTTGTAGCGACCTATGCTCTTATTTGAATTCTGACAGAAATCATGTCTAACCCTAATAGTTTGCTTAATCTAAAGTGATCTAAACCTAATGTAATAATTTACAATACACACAGAAATGTACTTTCTTCACACATTTACATTTTCAGTACCAAAACAGTACATTAATTTTAGGTAGGTACCTACCTAATGGAATTATTCACGAAAAGGGAATTTAGTACAATCCTAAAATTTAAAATATTCCAGATTAATGAAGGATGCCGCCCACTGCTTTATTGTTTCATATTGTGTTCCTTTATTATCAATGTTTTAATTACCTCATTAAATAATTTATTAATCGCTACGACCCATCCCCCAGTGAAAATCCAGTAGAAGCGAACCAGACATGCCCATTTTTTATATTTCTATGTACACTTTTATTTCGAAACTGATATGTGTTACGTTGTAAACTTTTTACAACGTTCAAAGCATTTTTATAGGAAACGACATAATTAATACATTTGAATGTTTTATATTGTTTGTCAAAACATCATCATCATCCTAGCGTTATGTCCCGTGCTTGGACGGGGTCCGGTTAGATTGTGATCCAGGATTTAGCGAGTCTGGTAATCACATTGAAGCGACTGCCGATCTGACCTTCGTTACCCTAAGATAGGGTTACCAGGCAATATTTGGATCATGGCTATAAATCCAAAGTTGTTTTAATTTACAGGTCTTTATCACGATTTTTTTCCCTTACCGTCGAACTAGTTTACACACAAAGATTTAAAAATCCAGAGGTACGTGCTCTGGTTCGAACCCGCACCCCTCGGTTATGAGGTTTACCATTGAGCTACCTCCGCTCTTTCATTGAGCTATTATCGTTCTTCTTGTTTGTCAAAACATCAACAACACAACTATTTTTTAGGACAAAATCATCCATCCTGTCAAGTAACACAGATTAAACCCCTTTAAAGTCAAACCATGAAAGATATCTTATGATTTTCATTATTCCGCAAACAAAACGGTCCCTTTGTGTACTTGACCTTAAAATACCAATTTATATTTTAAATCCAATCTAGTATCGGTATTATGCTGAAATAATAATCTAATTGCAAGTTAAATAGACGAAAGCAGCTATTATTTTCTTTATGCCACAAAACATGTCACGATATTTATTTCATAAAGAAATCGTCAAGGAAATATTGTTCTTCTTTTATGGATGTCTGATTGGCTATAAGAGAGTCATATGATGGGTAAATACGGATAACATACTACAGAAATAATAGCATATTATATTAACTGCTATTGGGAAATATTATGTCTCATGATGGACTGGGACGTAAAAAAATAGGTGTCACCTGTGTCCCTTCCCCAATACCCCGTTAGTCGTTAATAGCCTTTATATAATGCAATATAATAGCCTTTAAGTTTTACACATTTAAATGTGTAATGAAATATAATATTTTGAGAACTCTGTAACTATGTATGAAATTATCCGATGCTAGTGGCCCGTCTCAATTTAATGTATCCTGGATCCTGACTACAGCGACGAGGACGCGGTGGCTGGTACCGTGTCCTGCTTCATGGGAACTAAGCATGAACTGACTTTTATTGAAACCTTTTTTACTAATTTTAATTTTGAGTTGAGGAGAAGTCCAGTAAAAGAAATAAGTCCTTAAATAGTAACTATTTATTTGAAGAAGAAGGACTAGTCTAAAGAACATATTCTTTTAAATAGGTTGCGTTGAACACTATTGCTATCGTCTTGATATAAATCCCGAAGAAATTCTTCGTAAAGAAAATCCATCGTTTTAATGTTGTAAAGGAAATATGAGTGTCGTCAAATATTTGCATAGGGTATAGATTGTGTTTGTTTTTACATAAGTACGGGCATAGCCATGAAGAATTTGATTATATGACAAACACACCTAAGGCTAAAGCTCTTTTTGTAAGTCTGTGTAACCGAGCTCCGAAATTTGTGTTATGTTGGTCCGTGGCAGAGATTCATTGTGTGGATTAGATTTACCTAAAATTATAGTTTGGTAGGTACATAGCAACGGTGTTAGCTTACTGGCAAGGACTCGTAAAATCCTGACAGGCATTCGTTTAATTTTGTACCTACATGGTATTCCGTTAGTTTTTTTAATTCGCACTTGAGAGGGCCCCTCAATATGAAAGCTTCAGTTACGCCTTTCGAAGAACATTAAGCAGCAGGTTCCTTCTGGTGTTTTGTTTTAGATTTTATCAAAACTAGCATAATCAGTAGGTACACTTATTTAATTCGGTTATCTATACTTATAATAAATTTGTAGAGAGGTCAATTCTGTACATGAAATCTATTTTCAAAATAACTATCAGGGGGTAATAAGTGATCGATAGGTACTGATGCCAAAAATGCAATCAGTAAAATTTTTGTCTGTCTGTCTGTCTGTCTGTCTGTCTGTATGTTCCTTATAGAAACAAAAACTACTTGACGGATTTTAACGAAACTTGGTACAATTATTCTTCATACTCCTGGGCAGGTTATAGTATACTTTTCATCACGCTACAATCAATAGGAGCAGAGTAGTGAAGGGAAATGTTGGGAAAACGGGAGAAGTTACTCTTATTTTTAAGCTTCCGTCGCGTGTGCAGCCTTAATGGTTAAAGTTACATAGAAATCATGTATGACGGAAAAAGTCTATATAATATTAACCATAAACGCGGGTGACACCGCTGGTATCTACTAAAATAATACATAAATTATAAGAATTGGCCTATGCGTTGCGTACTCTAAGATATAAGCAATTACTATTTCCTATTCGACTAATGAGATATTGGGTGTTGTTAATACGTTTTTATAATTTTCTAACTAACCCAGCTGAATTTTATTTTTAGCTAGTAGAAGTTAAGTTACCTTATCAAATGCTCCTTGAACATGCATACTTCAGGGACGTGAGAACATGAAGTTTGTATGAGAAATAAATAACAAAAAAATTTTTTCCAATGGTATTAGATTATTAGAAGTTTTTTTTTAAACAGCATGACTGATTGTTTTATATCATCTCGATCATATATATATTAGGCCTCTATATGTACTGTTAACAAAATAATAGATAAGAATTATATATTTATACAATTATATAATATATAATTATAAAATTATAAATACATGAAGGGGTTTGTGCACATACACACTGCAACGTGACCCACTATCTGGTGATACAAATTAAAAAAATACGCAACGTCACGAAAAGCTTGGTCGAATTCATGTCCTTTGCAAATTAAAGCATTCGTGCTGAGGAGAGGCCTATAATTAGCTTATTTACTTTAACCAGGCCTGGTAAAAATAAGTACTACTTAATTATGGGTCACTTATCACACTAATTTTATGCTACACACTAAGCATTGGATTGTAAGGTTAAACAAAAAGGAAAATAATTTTAAGATATTTTTGCGCAACTCTGCCTAAGTGCGTGGTTAGTCGATTTACAAATTTGAAGTTTTTCGACCATTGAGCACAATATTATTCAGCTGTAGTGGCATGATGTTTTTTGATGTTATCAAGGAAAAACGAAATCATCTAATTTAAACAAAACTGCTCATGTAGTTTCCGTACTAGTAGAGAGGTACGTACACAGTTTTTAAATGATAACAATTTATCTATATCGTTTTTATATGCCCAAACAATTTGTAATCCTCATACCTAAACATGCATACGGCTCCGTATAAAGTCTTGAATTTTACGACCATGAAGTTAATTTTTCCTTGTTGAGAATATCTACAAAAAGGGACAGCTAGCACTAAAATAACATTAAACGGAACGATGCTCTTTACTTTACAGATAAGGGTGATTGATTTCAAAAGTTTTCTTAGTGTAATGTAATGAAGACCTAAGTAATTAAAACCAATATCTAACCAGTAACCACTACTCTGTCTGCCTAAAGTCTATTGCGTGACAAAGAACAAAAGAAAATGTTGTTGAAACAAACAAAATGCGTCTCAGTAAATTATTATAAAGAAGAAGTTAATAAGAGCTGGACATTTAAAAGTAAATCAAGTACTTATCCTAAACGCGGCAAGCGCAAGTTTTGTTAAGCTTTCCAGTTTCATCACTTAAGTGATAAACCACATTCCCGCACTTACGCTCACAACACCAACCCACCTACAAAGTGCCTTTATCCTGCTAACTTTGCGGCGAAATGACGCAAGGCCGCCTAGAACGGTTGAACGCAAACGCTAGGCAAATTGTGAGAGTGGGTAACTTTGTTCACTTGCGCCCTACTTGTGAGGGGAATTAGACAAAATATGTTTATGTGTTGCGCCCCGGCAAAACCTCTTTTAGACGAACTACGTAGTTTTTCTACACCAAACTACTCTTGCTCTAATTGATCATTTTGCCTAACTGGGACTAAGTTATATAAAGCCTGACAAAACTTTCCTAATCTCGAGCATAATAGTACTAGAAAATAGTAATTGCTTATATCTTAGTGTACGCAACGCAACCAATTCTTATTTATGTATTAGTAGATGTAACCGAATTAAATGAGTGTACTCATGCCGGCTTTGATAAAATTTATAATAAAAAAAAGAAGGAGCCTGCTGCTTAATGTTCTTCAAAGGGGAAAATGAAGCTTTCATAGGCCCCCATATGAAAAATATATGAAAAAACGGATATGAAAATGCCTGTCAGGATTTCACGTGTCCTTGCCAGTAAGCTAACACCGTTGCTAACTTGCTATGTACCTACCCAATTATAATTTTAGGTAAATCTAATCCACACATTAATCTCTGCTACGGACCAACATAACACAGATTTCGTAGCTCGGCTACGCATACTGACGAAAAGAGCTTTAGCCTTAGGTGTATTTGTCATTTAATCAAATTCTTCATGCCTATTCCCACGCCTATGCCCGTTCTTATGTAAAAACAAACAAAATCTGTACCCTAAGCAAATATTTCACAACACTCATATTTCTTTCAAAACATTAAAATTATGGATTTCCTTTGCGAAGAATTTCTTCGGCTGTGTTTGATGCATCCTATTTATATTGAAAATCTATATTTTATATTCTATATACTAGTCTTAAAGAACTACTCATTAAAAACTACTCTTTCACTGGACTTCTCCTCAACTCAATATTTTAATAAATAAAAAAGATGTGTTTCAATAACAGTCACTTCATGGATAGCCTGCATGACGCAGGATACCAGCCACCGCGTCCTGCGTCGCTGTACTCAGGATCCAGGCTACAATAAATTGAGACAGGCCGCTAGCATCGAATAATTTCATACATAGTTACAAACAGACCTCAAGTTCTCAAAATATTATATTTCATTATTTAAGGGTATAAACCATTAATGTACAGAATAACGTTGTTGATTAAACACATGAAGGTAATTATGAGATGTAATTTTACCTACTCTACCACTGAATAGATAGGTACTTCATCGTGGTTGTAAAATATTAAATTGATACATATTATACAACGAAGTATAATATGCCCGAAGGGGTAAGGCAGATTTCAAGGAGCAGCAAGCGCTTTTAGCCAAAAGTAAAAATGGGTGAGGTTAAACCGGAGAATTGTGTTGAACAAAGGACGAACCAAGTTCATCTTGTTCAGTCTTTTGCGACATTCTAGGCAAGGAACATAGTTATTTATTTCAAACTTGGGTAAATTATTTTTAAATTCCAGACCAACGTGTGGCTTTATAGTTAATTAAAATTAAAATTAATTAATTATAGCAACCAACACACAAAGCAAGTAAAATTGTTTGTACATATTACTGCCAGTATTCTTTTACGTTACCTACCGGTGATAAATTGAAAAACGTTAGAGGATTGCAGTTGCATCCGAACTCTTGAGCGTGGAGAGTTCAGAATTAGAGTTAGACTTTTTGTTTGATATAGGGGCGGTTTATCAGGTTTTCCAGCAAGATAACAAAGGTGAGTTCACATAGCCCCTATAAAAGTCACAGGACATATCTAGAATTCTTTATTTTATGGATGTACGACACACAAGCTCTTTATTTTTTACCATCGAGCTTTCATTGAACTGGCATCGCCATTTTATCAGTAAAAAACGTCAGTAGTTTTGATTCTATTTGTTCCTGCACAATAGACAGGTAAAGAAAAATAAAAATATTCTTTACCTATATAATATAAATAGATAAATAATAAATATCAGACTACATCACAGACATTACATTGATCTAACTCCGAGGTAATTAGTAGCTTAAGCGCTTGTGTTACGGATATCAGAAACAACAGTGGTATTACAAATATATACTTAAATATTGGATATTAACACCCAGACACAGAAAAAACACAAGTATTCTTCAGACGAATGTTTGTCCTGGGTGGGGATCGAACCCACTCTTGGCGCACAGGGTAGGGTCACTACCAAATGCGCCATCAAGCCAGTCAAAATTTGATAAATTAATTACAATATTACAAAGTAGATTTTAACAATGATAGCAGGTGGTGGTAATAGTTTTAGAATGATTAGATAATATTTATCATACTAATATTATAATTAAAATTATATTATAAAGAATTGTTTGTATTGAATAGGCTCAGAAACTACTGGACCGATTTGAAAAAAAAATACTAATAGAAAGCTACTTTATCAGGGAGTAACAAAGGCTAAATTTATGCCCATATTCCCACGGGAACGGGAACTACACCGCAGGTGAAACCACAGGGCGCTATGCTATAATAAATAAGATAAATATAGAAATTACAGTTGATATGCAATATATGTACCATAATCAAATAGGTATACGACAACAATTAGATTAAATTAATATCTACTAGCAACTCTAGAATCGTCAATCCTCTTACCTTAATACCCATAATTCCCATAACAACTAAGCCCTACTGAATGCCCTCTGTAACTCTTCAATTAAGTATAGACACAACATTAAATAGGCCAAGATACATGTATGTCCTAATATACACAGCAATAATATAAGCAAGTACTACCAGCACATCTATCGAGCAAATCCAAAACAGTGTTTATTTCTATAACAGCATTAGATTGAGCACATTCGGAAAAATAATATAACAATAATAATATAATATCAGACTACATCGCATACATTGATCTGACTCCGAGGTAAGTAGCTTAAGCACTTGTGTTACGAATATCAGAATCAACAGTAGTATTACAAATATTTACTTAAATATTGGATATAAGCACCCAAACACAGAACAAACATAAGTGTTCATCACACGAATGTTCGTCCTGGGTGGGGATCGAACTCAAAACTCTTGGCGCATGGGGCAGTGTCACTACCAAATGAGCCATTGAGCCCGTCAAAATGTGTTACAAAAACAACGAAGAATTTTTTTTCCAATTGAAAAACATTGAAGTATTTTTAGATTTGTTTTAAAGAAAATAATGAAAAGGTATTAAAATAAATAGAAAAGTAAAAAAAACATTTTCCTATCAATGGTAGTTTTTTCCTTCGAGCTAAGTGTTGTACGCTCGGGGACCAAGGTTCGATTAACTGCCTTGGTTGTATGTACACGCAGTGGAGAGAATAATTTCGCCAGAGCGACAAAGAATATTTAGTGTGACATCGACAAGTCGATCAGTGTCATCTGTTGACGTAATTGTTGAGACTACAGTCTTGATTGTCGTGTGACGTAGTAGTAGACCAAATATGTGTAGACTAGCTGTGCCTGCGGTTTCACCTGCGTTTATGGTTAAATGGGCTATCTAACACTGAAAGAATTTTTCAAAGCGAACCAGTAGTTCCTGAGATTAGCGTGTTCAAGCAAACAAACAAACTCTTCAGCTTTATAATATTAGTAAGTATATATGGGCGTGGGCATATGTACAGTTTATATTAATTACCACGGAATCATTAGTTTTATTTAAAAATATATATTTTTATTAAGGTATATAATAAAAACTAGCAATGCACTAGGTTTATTAATTTATTCAGACTGTATCCAATTGGCTTAATAAGTAAGTAAATCTGAAGCATCCATGTAAATTAAATTAAAATATAATGCAAAATTAATCTTTCAGAAACTTATTAGATACTCTAAGAAACAAATCGTTTAAAACGTCGTCTTTCAACATTATTTACACTATTTTAATCGCCCTACTAGGCATAAATAAGCCAGCGTTTTAACGTACATATCAATTAACAATACGTTTTTATCCAACAAAATATTCACCTCATTCAGCCCTGAAAAGTGGCCACGAAATCCCAACCTTCGTGAAATGATTCTCATTTGGCATGCCAATCACGTTATTGCGCAATACATCTGTAAGGGCCATGCTGTAGTGAGTACGAATATGAATTGTGAAGGTATGTTTCATATCTTACGCCTCTTCGAAATGAAAAAGCTATTCGGGAGAAAATTGTTTCAATTGTTTTCTTTTATCGCCCCCTAAGGAAGGTGCTCACAAAGAAGCAAATTACCACCGGCCGCGAGCTCCCTGAGGCGGCTCATCTCTGCTGCTGTAGTTTGATCAACATTTCGCGTCTCAATATGCGCGCAGTATTAGCATTTCGCTAGACATGCGACCGTGCTTACCTATACATAATTATCTTCGTGTCACGAGTTAGCTGGATTGATCGATAAAGTTTAAAGGGCTTTAGAAAGCACGATCTTATTTTATGTAACATCTAATCTCGTTTAATTAAGAGTAGGTGCTGTACTTAATTATATGAGATGAAATATGTGTTTGTGAGAACATTTTATATTTATAGTATTGTCAGACAAAGGATTTATAACGAAGTAGGTATAACGAAAGAGTCTTTATAATATATTTAATTTAAAGTAGGTGTTTTGATATATGTAATTTAACTTCTAAATAAATAATAATTGTGTAGGTGTGTGTAATTGTGTAGACGACAAGCTAACCACTTGTCACTACTTTTCACAATCTTACATCTAACCCAGCCTAGTTTTATTTTTTTACTGTATGTGGTTATGGGGGCTATAGCCCTTTGACTCTGTCCACCCCTTCGGGGATTATGGGCGTTATGAGCGCTATCTGCGAATTACTTATAGATATTATAATGAAAAAATCCTAAATCACTCTCCAAATGTAGGTCTAATCATCAACAAGGTTGTCCGACTATAAAGTCACATTAAACACAGAAATACATAATAATAATATTTAAGCGAAAGTAACTCCTGTCTGTCTGTCTGACACGTCTTCACGTCTAAACTGTATAACCGATTGTAATGAAGTTAGGCATGCCTAAAGTTTGAACCTTGAGAAATAATAATAATATAATAATAATAAATATCAGACTACATCACATACATTGATCTGACTCCGAGGTAAGTAGCTTAAGCTCTTGTGTTACGGATATCAGAATCAACAGTGGTATTACAAATATATACTTAAATATTCAATATTAACACCCAGACACAGAACAAACACAAGTATTCATCATACAAATATTTGTCCCGGGTGGGGATCGAACCCACAACTCTTGGCGCATGGGGCAGGGTCACTACCGAATGCGCCATCGAGCTTGTCAATTGAGAAAGGTCCTAAGCTTCTTTATGTCGGATTAAATGGTAGGTCTTGCAGGAGACAGAAGAACACACGGGCGGACCCGCATGCAAAAGCTTGTATTTAATTAAATCTAATTTGAGCTATAGGTATCTTAAATGATAAAAGGTATCAATCCAATTTCTACACCCATACAAAGCAAACGAACGATGGTAATACCTAATTGGTTAGTTTGAGTGTGTCTTACGAGTTTACCGTAGGTAGGTACGTAGGTAGGTAGGTATCTTTTAAGACGTAGGTATTGAACGAATCGAAGATCTTGCCCGATGCGACTCTCGATACACCGGACGTAATCCACTCTTATCTTCTGTCCAAACATTAAATAAATAGGTCCTTCACTGCACTTCTCAGGAGCAATTACTAGATATAGCGAGTTGGAACAGCTGATCTTCAGGTTTTTAAAACTTTATGTTAACTATACAAAATATAACTTGTAAGAAATATATTTTATAAGTACGGGATGCCAGTTGCGAAATAGCCCAATGCCGTTTCCCAGGAGTTTCGGGTTCCAAATAGTCCCAAATAGTTCCATCCCAGGGCTATAGGTAGGTAATTATAAGTAGGTATATAAGTGCATATTTTGCTGAAAAAAAGGTTTCTACAAGGGCCGCTTTTAACATAAGGTATGGTAACATTTTGTGATTATGCATAAGTACTTATTGTTTTATATTATTACAAAATAATAGCAGCTAATTCTAAGCACTACATTAACTAAATTATAAATAACTTTCTTATTTTTCTATTTACTTAAAGTTGACTTACAAATAATATTAAATACTTATTTGTTATTAATTGTGACATAGTAATTTTTTTTATTATATTTTCATAGAATAATTTGTTGTTTTATGGATATCCAATATGTTTTATTGACATAACTAACTAACTAACTACTAAATTTCACACCACTTCCCTAGCGGGGTAGGCAGAAAGAACCGAACGCCATATGGCACGATCCTTACACACCTCACTCGCCTCTTCAACATTCATAATCCTTTTCATACAAGCTCTACGGTTTTTATAACTCCTAACATCACCTTCTTTTAATACACGACCAATCTGGTCGTGGTAGGTGAGCCTGGGCCTTCCGCGGCTCCTACATCCTTTTACTTTCGCATTGTATATCTGTTTAGTCAATCTTTCGTCATTCATTCTTTCCACATGTCCGAACCACCGGAGCATGCCTCTTCTTACCTTGACTCCGACGCTGTCCTTCAGACCAACTCTCTTTCTTACATCATCATTCCGAACGCAATCTGTGAGCGATACACCGCAGATTTTCCACAGCGCAGCTTTTTCTGCCATACCCAACTCTCGCTTCCATATGTTAGCGTAGGAATCAGCACCGCATTGTATGGAGAGCTGGGCCTTCTGGCTTAAGATTTTGCTGCCTAAAAGTTTTCCTAACGCTCCATTCACCCTATTCCCTGCATTCACTCTTCTTTCTATATCAGCGGAGTACCTTCCATCTCTACTAAATGCAGATCCTAGATATACAATTTCATTCACCTGTTCCAGCACTACATCGTCAACCGTTATCCTTGTATCCGTTCTGGTTTCATCTTTTTATTGACATGGACATCTTATTTATATCTTGTAACGTAGATATAGGTAAGTGTGTATGTATATGTCTTTCGTTGAAGAAGCTATTACAAGATTAGAAACAAAGATGGACAACAAGAAATATATGAAGTGAAGTTAAACAGAACCGCTTAAAAACAAAAGTTATTTCTCCCCTACACCAAACTTCGTAGGCCCAAGGGCTTCTGCATGGATAGACCTTGTTTTCACCGCCTCTTCTCAACTCTTGAATATTAAGGTCAAACAAATGTAATAGTTTCGCCTACCCATCTATTAGATAAAACTTAACTGTTATACCGTTTCTAAATGATAAACATAACTAAGAAGTATTGACGAATAACCAAGTATTGAATACTTTTCTTTGGTAAAAACATGTAAATAAGTCGGTACCTACATTATTATAGAGTGCTAAAATCGTAAACCTCCGTTTTGACTTAATAGTTAAAAGTAAAATGACCGTAGTAGTTCTGAATGTGACTTAAGAAATATACTCGTAGTGCAAGTTAAATCATTATCACTTTTCGTTTGATGTAGGTACCAACTGTGTGTACAATTTTTAACACAAAAAGGTTGTAATAAATTATTATTTGATTCGGGTTCCAGTGCGGCATAATAAAATAAACAAATGTTAATTATTGTTTATTAACTCAATCAGTGTTTTACTGATTTCACTCTTATTGAAACGAAATACCTATCACGTATAATAATAAAAAAGGTAATTTTATCTCGACTTCTCATTAACAAAGCTTTAAAGTAACGAGATACAATTAAAAAATAACAAGTAAGTATTCGTTGCTGAATACATTTGTTGTTTTACCGGACGAGGCGCCGTAGAACCCAGCAAATAATAAATTATATAGTTTATAATTTCTACTTGGCCGAATTAAAAGCGACATCAGTGTCAAGTATAATTAATAAATAATGTTCCTTTCTTCGATTTTTGATTCTGAAAAACCCGTTCTTTGTAGATACGATACGTTTTTTCTCGTAACGCGCAAATAAGTAACACCATAAAACAATAAAAAAGGTAAGTAAGTATCTAACTCATTCACTCTATAGATATACAAAGAAAATATCACCTAAGATAATTATATTTTCAGTACGTATCGAAGTATAAAAAAACGGGTACTCAATATTCAATGATGTGTGAAATTTAAATAGCAATACCTTCAATTTGTACGTAGTATATATTATTACTCTGTGCCTTCAATATACTGAATATTAAGATAACATAGTTCCTACTCTCTTTGTTATTTGAAATTAATACGTTTGATAACTATTTACTATGATCTATTACCACACTATAATTTGTAAAAGATGAGAAAAATATTATTTTTCTACGAGTCCGTAAACACTTTACCATATCAAGTTTTTCATGGAGAGAAAAACTGCTTGCCAGAAATGGCTGTACACACAGGTGGCACTGCCTCGTTGGTCTAGTGGTAGCATGCACCGCCTAAGGGCCAAAAGGTCCCGGATTCAGATCCCGGGTCGGGCCTAAATTTGTGGCTGGTTATTTAAATATTGAAATTATTTAGTATCAGTCCGGAGTCAGGAAGTTGGCGGTATAATCACCCCTGTGCCTCGGAAAGCACGTTAAGCCGTTGGTCCTGTGCCTGAACTCTCTCCGGTCATGTCGAATTGCCGTCTCACCGGACTATGAGAGTGAAGGAATTGTGGAGAGTGCACTTGTGTTTGCGTACACACTTGTGCACTATAATATCTCCTGCGCAGATGGTTAATCCTCGTTGAGATTGGCCGCCGTGACCGATACCGGATAGGAGGACATTACATTATTATTTATTACACACAGGTGCTAGTATTCTGACAGTGGCCAATAGGCTAGTTACTCAAATATTTTCTTAGTCCGTAAGTTAGATGATCAAAAAATATTGAATACGTATTTTTTTATTTATCTATCCATCCAACCCAGCCCACTGTCCCGTGTTGGTCTGGGACTTAAAAAGAATATGCCAACTGTGGTTCTTGCCTAGCATGTCGTAAAAGGCGACAAATGTATATCGGGTTTAGGTGTGTGATTGTGTAGGCGACAGGTTAGCCGCTTGTCACTGCTTTTACACAATTTTCCATCTAACCCAGCCTGGCTTTATTTTTGGCTGAATGTGGTTGAAGGGGCATGCTGCCCCTTTGACTCTCCTTTGCCTACCCCTTCGGGGATTATGGGCGTGATGTTATGTATGTATGTATTTATTTATCTAATACTTGAGAAATTAAAAAAAGTCAGCGTTTAAAGATCTGAAGTGAGGCGCTTTTACTTAACTTATTTCTAAAATTCTATGGAATAAATGGCGTCATGATAAAGTTTAACGCTTTGTATCTTCGTAATTTTTGGTTTGCTGAACAAAAGATAAAATATCTACGTAATCAATATTTTTTTGTAATCTCAACAATGGACTAAACATAAGTAGGTAGGTACTTACCTAGAAAGTGTTACTTTCTAAGTAAGCCGATCACTAGTAATAGGTATGTATATTAACTAACATGTAGTGTCATTTTATCGCCGCTTTATCTTTCCGCAAACAAATATAGTTATCTAGCTTAATTTAACTTTCATTCCAAAAATTGTTTTAAACTAAACAAAAGTTAGTTAGCATCTTACAAGTGACGGCATAGTGCTGAATCTTATTATTTTATGCTCTTATATCGTCCTATTTACGTCACCTGGTGGTTCATATGACCCATCCATTTTGGACATGGGCCAGTAGTCTATTAGAATTATTCCGCTTTTACTGGAAAATACAACTTATTTTTATTAGGTTTCAGCCTGACATGATGAACGTGATTTCATCTTTTACCTCTAAGAAAGGAATCTAAGATCTGCCTATGTAAACATCCGATCTCAAAAGACGGCGTTACAGTGTCTTTGCTGTATAAAATAACTTTTAGGATGGGTAATAAGACAACTTTCCGTGCTATTATTGTTATCGACAAGCTCGATGGCGCATTCGGTAGTGACCCTACCCCATGCGCCAAGAGTTGTGGGTTCGATCCCCACCCAGGACAAATATTCGTATGATGAATACTTGTGTTTGTTCTGTGTCTGGGTGTTAATATCCAATATTTAAGTATATATTTGTAATACTACTGTTGTTTCTGATATCCGTAACACAGGTGCTTAAGCTACTTACCTCGGAGTCAGATCAATGTATGTGATGTAGTCTGATATTTATTTTATTATTTTTTTTATTATTCTAATCTAGCCAATATCAGCTAAATGGCCATGAAATAAATTAAATCTGAAAAATATCTATTACGCAATGTCAGCAGATATTGCTTACTCGTGTCAAATTATAAACTTTCAGAACTACCCTTAGAGTTTCAGCAAGTAATATTTTCCTCCGAAGCCTACCTACCCTCCGTCCGGCAATGTGTTCATAACGACATCTACTGGCATCAACGTTCGTTAACATGCTCTATGTTGTAACAACCAACATAGAGAATAAACACAAACAAGGCACCTAGATGGCTCTCGCCAGATATTTTTTGTTTGTCTCTTGTTAACTTTCACTTACCTACTGTACTACCAGTATTATGGATACATTATTGTATGATGTTAATTAATTTAGTTTTACACGGCAAGTTTAATTTCCCTCTCAAATATTTTTTTTTCGGACGCATCCAAATATATTGATTGGAGAGAAGCCTTTGACTGCGCATGTCTAAAATATTACTCAAGGCGTAAACCAAACGGGGCTGTGAATTTGTTTCTCCTATAGGTTAAAATATTTTTTACTATATAATTTCTATCATTGAAGTGTAGCTAAGCTTATGTAATACAGTATTTTCATTATACTATATGATACTATGAACTAGGAAAATGGGTAACATACAAGGTAATGAAAAGCAACATAAAAGCGGAAAATCTCCCGCGAAAGGTAAACACTTCATCAGGAATTTAAACAGAAAATCTACCGGCCGGGAGAGCAAAAAACATGGTAGAAAGAAGAGTGATATGAAACGAGACGCAATCGATAGGGAGTTTGATAAAACGCCAGATTCTGATAACAATGAAGCTATCGAAGCATCAGATAACGATACGGTCGAGTGCGTGTTGACAACATCGCGGCGGGATGGGGAGGGCGAATCGGCGAGCGTGCACTCGGAGGTAACGGTGACCAGGTGCGAGTCGAGCGCGGGGCCGCGGTCACCGACCCGCGACCGCGCCGCCGCTCCGCCGGCTGCTTCGCCGGCAAACGGATCCACCTCCGAGTCAGTGTTCACGGACCCGCTCACGCCGCTCGCCGTCGAGCTCAACCAGTGCTACTACTCCGCGGAGAGTGACAGCGCGCACGACGAGCCCGCACGCACCCTCACGCCCGCACCCACGCACACCGCCTCGCCGGTCACCTGCTCGCCGGGCCCGCCGGCCGACATGCCCCACGACGACGCCGCCTCCTCGCTGTCAACCGATGACATGGAAAAAGAAGAAAAAAACGACGTCTTTGATGACAACAGTGACAGGGGCGATGAAAAGGTTATGGGCGCGATATTATCGGGGTTGCGAAGCGAACCCCTAGACCGCAGCTCGCACGAGTGCAGCCATGACTTCCGAGACAACCGGTTGAAGTCCTGCCCGGGACAAACTTCCTTTACGCTCTCCAAGCATCGAAAGGTGGAGCTTACACCGGTTGCCTGCGAATCTTCTCTTAGTATGCTTGATAACGGTTCGTATTGAAGTTTTAGTATTACTAACACATAATATTACAAAAGGGTTTGGTACACAAACAAATATTGAAGGGAAATCAATGATGGTAAAATAAATATAAAGAGATAGGAACCTATTTAATATACTTTAGCATAGCACTTATCACCAACTTATGCCACTAACATATTCTAAAAATGTATATAACTATGTACTCTGCTTGTTTGTACACCACTACTCTTCACATCACAATGCTATGGAAACCAGTTTGTTGATACAGAACACCCGTGTGCGAGAAACAGACGATTATGAAACCTCATACACTGAAATAAGACCTGTTACGTTCGTCCCGACTGTGAATATAGCGCACAACACTTGCTCTTTTTTATAACAATTACGGTCGAGTAGAAACGTATTATTCGTCAACAACAAAGGCTTACTACCTATAACTAAATTATGCTCGAAACTTATGTAAAAAAATTGTAACGAGCCGTGCAATCTTACAAATGTTGCGCATTTTTTTATGCGTGTATTTATAGGTACTATATTACAGAAAGCACAAGTCGATTACTCATCATTTATATTTTAACAGTATTTTCCACAACATCACTTCAATGTACTTGTAAACATCAAAATACGCATCTACTTCTGACAAGTATGTACATATTAGGTAGTTAAGTAGACTTTATATATGTAAATTGATCTTGGTTAGGCTACTGAGATCAATTTACATGTATAAGTCTACCGTAGTTTAAAGGAAAATGATTAATTTTCTTATGTTCTCTGCCAGCCTCTTTTTGTTCAGCAAATTTGAGCACATGTCTTCACCAGATGTCCACGACTGACCATTTTAAGCCACCCGCACCCAGATTTTTCTGGCAGTTTTGACCAGATATTTGATTTATCTATTAGGAAGCTGGCCCACGCTGCATGTCCTGGTCCGTAATTACTTCTCGATGACTTTTCATCCTTACTTCTTACTAGTTATTAGCGTATATCCAATGCTGGAGCCGACTCATTGGCACACCTATTATCCCACTTCAGCTTCGTAACCAAGATGATAGTGAGCGACTTAAGTTTCGAAACCATAATATCTACTTATTACAGTGTTTAAAGATTTTTGGAGATTTTCCTCCAAACCTTTAAACTACTTCAAATGTCTTTGATTCGAAAGTAATCTATACTTATAATAAATCTGTAGAGGTCAATTCTGTACATGAAATATATTTTCAAAATAACTATCAGGGAGTGATTAGTGATCGATACTGATGCCAAAAATGCAATCAGTTAAATTTTTGTCTGTCTGTCTGTCTGTCTGTATGTTCCTTATAGAAACAAAAACTACTCGACGGATTTTAACGAAACTTGGTACAATTATTCTTCATACTCCTGGGCAGCAGAGTAGTGAAGGGAAATGTTGGGAAAACGGGAGAAGTTACTTCATTTTTTAAGATTCCGTCGCGTGTGCAGCCTTAATGGTTAAAGTTACATAGAAATCATGTATGACGGAAATAGTCTTTATAATATTAACCATAAACGCGGGTGACACCGCTGGTATTTAAATAAGTCTAAGGCATTTATACATAGGGTGCTATCCTGAAATAGCTTAGATCTAAATCTAAATCCTAGAATGTATTTAAAATTGGGACAATATAGTTTTGTTATAACATCTAAGGTACGGTAAGTCTAAAGAAATTATTACTGGTCCTTTCAGAAAAAGACCGACGACACTCCAGTGTGAGCGACGTTCCCGTGGGGGAGTCCAACGTGTTACGGAAGGTTGCCTCACTGACTCTGGACAAGCATACTGAAGCCAGAGTAGTACGCCCGAAATTCGTTCCAGAGAAGCTGGACTTCCAACTATATGAGAAGTTTGAAGGTGAGCCTGCAAATATCATTTATTCAAGTAATTATAGTGGTTCAAGCTTAAATTGCCCTCATGAGGCATTTGGCTATAGGACTTAAAACTCCGATGTGACTAGCATTCTTAGTTTAGAAAAACACAGTTTCATACAAATTTAACACAATTACAAAGGTAGGAATATGAATACCCATCTATGTAGGTAGGTACGTACTTTAGATAAAAATTAAGTAGGAAGGACAATATCAGTATGATATAAATAAGTAATAAGTCAATAGGAAAATCGATGTCTATTTAAAATTATTAAAACGTACATATCTACATAACATTACACCCATAATCCCCGAAAGAGCAGGCAGAGTCAAATGGGCAGCACGCCCCTTTAACCACATTCAGCCAACAATAAGACTGGGCTGGGTTAGATGGAAAATTGTGAAAAGTAGTGACACGTAGCCACTTGTCACTACTTTTCACAATTTTCCATCGGCGGTGGTAGGTAGCTAGCCAGCTCGCCGCCTAATACACAATCACATACCCAAAACCCGATATAACAATTAATCGCCTATTACGACATTCTAGGCAAGAACCACAGTTGGCACAATCTTTTTAAGTCCCAGACCAACAAGGAACAAAATGTGTGCCTTGTAATAAATCTTTTAAAACATCCAAGCCTTAGACAGGTGTTATCAGTTCGCACGGCGCTAAGAATATATGAATGAATATCACGATAAGCAATATTATCTTTTATCAGTAATACTGCCCCCTAATTCTTATCTGCATTATTCGTTAGATACTAGTCATTAGCAACTTGTATACGTGACTTAGCGCTGCCCACAGCACGTCGCAGACATGCAGCGATCAACCAATCGTGTTAATTTCACAAATTCTTCAGTGGCTCACTTTAACTATGTCAAGTTTCTTGGCCAGCAACGGCCTACTGAAAAAGGAGTTCAAGATATCGTGACTATACTAGGTCTCCATACAGATGAAATCACATTAAACACCGGTTTGGTGTCGGCGTCGAGGCGATTTCGTTCCGCATCAAGGAGGCTCAAGAAACGCGCCTTAGTATTAATGCCAATTAAGAAGTTGTATTTCAATAGAAAGAAAACAGTGCAATGGTTCCGATCAGTGTTGTTTGAGATAAACAATGATCGCCAAGCGATCAAAATTGAATGTGATATTCGAGTAGGTATAGTGATAATGGAGTTTAAATTGAAAACTTTGTACGTCATCAACATTGAAAATTACGGTATAAAGAAGACAATGACTCGTCGAAGTAAGTAAATAAGTAGGTATGTAGTTAGATAATGGGTACATTCTTATTAACTTATATAACTAATAGTTTATCAACCTTGTAAACATGAAACGATTGACTGTTAGATACTTACTTACCTATCAAGCTTTAATATATTATTTATGAATACATTATTTCTAATGGTTCAGCCATAACTTGTCCTTAAAATATCCTACCACATGAAACAATTTAGGCTTTTTCATTATTTTTAGGTCAAGAAAACAACATTTATATTTTTTTGAGTTTTGGTTTAATGTTTGGATAAATCTATGGAAATATTAATCCCGTTGTGTTTGATACGTGGACAATAATAACTGCCTACTTACCTGATATCTATAATACAAAATTAATTACCTACTGTGATACCAATTTTCAATAGAATGTGTCAATTTATCATTTGATTACTAGCCCTTTCCCACGCATTTGCTTGCGTCTTTGTAGATACTGTATTGGTATCTGTTTCTATAGATACGTTTATGCAAAATTTATGAACATTAGTTTGGCTTAGCTTAGCTTGTCCTATGGATACTAGGTTAACGGATAGACATATTTAAATACGTTTATAAACATTTATGACTCGAGTACAAATGTCCATATTCGTTACACGAAACATTTGCCCCTAGCGGGATTCGAACCCGCGACACTCGGTTTCGTGGCCAGGGTTTCTGACCTCTCGACAGACGTACCTGTCAAAAGTGCACACTATTGTTTTATTGTTAATAAACAATAAAAATGTATTTAGAATAAATTACCTAAGACTTGCTGGTGGTGAGTGATTTAAAGATCCAGGCCACGAAATCAAAGATCGCTGTCGCGGGTTCGAATCCCGCTAGGACCAAATGTCGAGTATGATGAATAACATGATAGACTAATGGTAACAATCGTTTTTATGTTTATCTATCCATTACCTCGAATCGACATCAGAAGTCATAATGCTTAGTTTGGTGAGCTAGATAACTGTTGTGAAGTACACAACAGTTTTTGAAAGTCTGGAAGTCTGGAGAATTACCTCTTAGCGCGAGTTGGATGAGATAACTAAATTTTACAATTATCAATATGTAGTCTTTTTCTTAAATATTTCATTTTGGTTTTTGAAATGTTTTTGTGACTATTTCATTATTGTAAGCAAAACCTGTACATATGTATTAAGAGTAAATTACAAACTGTAGAATGACTGAGTTTTCAAGTTGAACGTTTTCGTCAAAACTGTAAAGACATGACACAATATTTGTCGAAACTTTTAGATTCTTAAAAAAAGTTACAATCCGCCAATGTACATACATTTCAGTTTGAGACGGTAAAATAAGGTCCTGACAGCTTTGACACCATTTGACACTGACAGCCTGTCCTGCCTGCCATTCACTGTGTGTGGGACACAGACAGACAGATCAGAATTATTTTTATATACTGTGGGATGTTAGGAACAGATCGACAGTCGTTTTTTTATTTTGTTGTTACAATATTTGTAGTGTTTTGTTTGTGCTAACTTGTTTACAAGTTATAATTACGATATAAATTGGCAGTGCCCATTATTAGGATATTAGTGAAACGGAAATGTCACGTAAACCTATTCATTTACAGGTCAAATGCTTCTAAATTGGTTTCTGTCTTCAATATCTGAGAATAATCACTTGAAAAGCTTATTAAACCCTCAAGATCTAAAAAACCTTGGCATACAGTACTGTACCCATTTGCTAGCAGCTGGTGTACTACGGCAAATATATGACAAAGATGCTCCTACAGAAACTATATTCAAGGTACTATTTATCTTTAATTTGTAGTAATAAGCATGCAATTGTCAAGGTATCATTTTACCTGTATTTCAAGGTACTCTTATCTATCGTTTATCCATAATGAATTTTAGTCAACTTAATTAAATTCTCTACATAATGTTAAATATCTAATGAGAATTCATAACTTGTAAATTAATTTTTATTATTTATGTCACTAGATGAAATCAGTCTGACAATCTTACACTGAACATCTTACTTGAATATGGTCTTCAGCATTTATGTATCATTTTTAATTATGATCAATCCTTAAATTAATATTTAATTCTAGTTATTGTAACTGGCACATATTGCTATTTATATTAATAAAACTTATATTCTATATCCATAAATAAATTGAAGCAATATTCTATGTATATTCCATAGATACATTTAATGTGTTGTATATTTATTGTTTATAATTTGATGTGTTATTATTAATTTCTTAAATAATTATAAAGCTTTTCAACATAATTTTATTGTACATTATCTCATGTGCTTACTGCTCTTTATCAAGCTGTTGTTTCTTTCTACTCAAACCGTTATCTACATTATGCAACGGATAATAAATAATTCTAACTAACTGTATTGCAAATAACAACAACATGTTTTTGTTTATACAAGTATTAGAAGTATTGCAAAGGTAGCTTGTTTACAGACAAAGTTATTAATTAAGACTTTTCATTTCAGCCCAATTTAATGTACTACTGGGCACATATGGAGGCACCAGCATCTCAGCCAGTGACCCCTGGCCGACTACACATGATGGCATGGCCTCCTGACAAAGAATTACTGCAGCAAGTAACCCAAGATCACATAACAAACCAATGCAATTTTGATAACAAATACTTTAACCAAAATAATAATCAGGATTTAAGTGATAGCGATGAAGCGAAACATATTATTTTACAATTGAAACGAAAACTTCAGGATCTAGAATTAGAAAAACAAAAACTCAATGCTCAAATAGATGCCCTTAACAAGAATTTTGAGAATAATGTTGATGTACCTGGAATCTTGGTATCTCAAACAAAAGCTGAATTAGTTAATAAAGAAGTACAGACAACTCCTTTTACTACTGAAGTAAATAATAAACTATCTTATAGGCCTGTGATAATATCTGACCCTCACTTCAAAACCAATGTAAATAATGATAATCCACTAGTTTTAAGTAGCATACCAAAAGAGGTTGAATATAAAACTGAAAGTAGATCTGAAAGAATTGAGAATTATTGTAAGTTAAATAAAAGTAGAGATTATAATGAATCATTACGTAGGAAGAGTGATGTTCTTAAGAGTAATGAGAACACTGAAGATGTGAAACAGATCTTAAAGGAAATTAAAGATGATAATACTTTAATTGTAAATCAAATTATTAACAAATCAGATCATACAAGCATTAGTGGAGCATGTGAGAGCTCATCTGATGCATCTTTCCTCAGTACTTTGACTTCAAATGAGTTAATAAGCAACCAAACTGATGTTTCCTCAGAATCAGACAAAACTGATGATATAGCTTTAAAAAATATTACAAACTCAACAAACATTCCTTGTACACAAATATTATATTCAAACATCAACAATAAAATAAATGTATTAGGAACTAGTCAACGTCTGCCTGCTGACGTATCGCAGGCACAACTAGATATAGAAAGTACAAAGTTATTATGTAAATTAGATCAAACTATATCTCAGATCGAGAGTCATATTCCTACTAGTCCTTCCCCACCGACATCCGATCTTTGCCTGACCTCAAGCCCAACCTTAGTAGTTCCTCCGAATGAATGCCTAACTAGTCAGCCGTCGCCATCTCCGCCGCCGCCACTGCCCGGCATGGCGCCGTCACCCCCGCCCACGCCCGGGACGGAGCCGCGCCTAGCGTCGTCAGCGTCGCAGGAGGTGGCTCCACCGCCGCCTCCGCCTCCACCTCCTCCGCCGATGTTCGAAATGGAAGCAGCGTCAACGCCTGAGCCAGGAGTAGGCCCTCCTCCGCCACCCATGCCAGGAATAACGGTCCCGCCGCCACCCATGCCAGGAATAACGGTCCCGCCGCCACCTCCTATGCCAGAAATGGGACCGCCGCCGCCTTCGATGCCAGGAATGGGACCTCCTCCGCCTCCCATGCCGGGGATGGGCCCGCCCCCTCCACCTATGCCAGGGATGGGCCCACCCCCTCCCCCTATACCGGGGATGGGTCCGCCCCCGCCACCAATGCCAGGAATGGGTCCACCTCCACCCCCGATGCCAGGAATGGTTCCGCCGCCCCCTACAATGCCGGGAGGTAGCCCTCTGCCGCCACCTATGCCAGGACTTGGCCCTCCGCCTCCGCCGAACATGCCAGGACCACCTCCACCGCCCGGTCAGGCTCCGTACTCGGGCCCCGTACCGTTTCCTGCACCTCCAGTAGGAGGATGGAGCATGCAACGATCCAGTAAGTTTAACTTTTATAATACAGAGGTAGGATCTGCTTGTTCCGATAGGAATGTGAAACGATCATCACAATTTTCATGTCCATTTAAAACCTGTCGCATATATTGCGACAGGTTTTCAGTTCTCTATTCATGTATTTTTCTTTTTAAATGATAAAAAAACTTTTTTCAGCTTTGCGGAAAACCCCTGTAAAACCTGCTGCACCCATGAAACCATTGTATTGGACGAGAATTTTGGCAAATCAAGTACCACCATCAGCTTGTCATGGTGAATCAGACTCAATCACATCAAAGCCACTGTGGCTCGAAATAGAAGAAGCTACATTAGACAATATTGAGGAATTCGCTGATCTTTTCTCTCGACAAGTTGTTAAAGCCCCAGTGAAGAAGAAAGTTGAAGTTAAAACTAAAATTCAACCAGTTAAGATATTAGATAGTAAGCGGTCCCAAAATGTTGGAATTCTTGCTCAGAGCTTACATGTAGAGTTTTCGGAAATAGAAAATGCTATTTATAATTTTGATACGTCTGTAGTAAGTTTAGAAGCTTTACAACAAATATATGAGTTGGTGGGTTATTTACTTAATATACATTCATATCACAGATATTACAGCTACATAAAATGAATACATCAATAACCTATTTTTTTTCTCTTTTTAGCGTGCGAGTGATGAAGAATTATTCATGATAAGAGAACATCTGAAGACTAAACCCGAAATCCCATTAGATAGGCCCGAGGCATTTTTGCACGATTTGTCGGGCATTCCGAACTTCGCAGAAAGAATTTCATGTTTCATGTTCCAAGCCGAATTTGAGGATGCCGTCAGTACAACAATGCACAAACTAGACAATCTGAAACACACATGTGAGGTAAATTTTGTACAAACATAACATCACGCCCGTAATCCCGGGAAGGCTAGGCAGAGTCAAAGAGGCAGCAAACCTCTTTGACCTCATTCAGCCAAAAACAAAACCCCGCTGGGTTAAATGTAAATTTTACCATGTCTTTGTTACAGTTTCTTGTATCAAGTGAATCATTGAAGAAATTGTTCGCAATAATTTTAACACTTGGAAATTATATGAATGGTGGAAACGGCCAAAGAGGTCAAGCTGATGGTTTTGGACTAGAGATCCTTTCGAAATTGAAAGACGTTAAGGTATGTAATTTGTATTTATTTTATTAAAAATACGTTGGGACTATCAAAAATATCCAATTAATCAATCAAGTAAACTTTTACATGACATGTTATAAGATACGTTTAATGGAATTCATATATATCCTGACTAGACCTTGAATATGTTGTCCTCTCTATCGAGTTGAAAGCTGGATCCGCCCTTGCATTACGACTTTTAGTCTGTCTAGGTGGTAATCTGTTCTGAAACAGTCGAACGTAATACTGCTGCTGAATAGACGGTTCCCTTATCAACTTGAAAGCTGGATCTGTCCTTACATTATGACTTTTATCCAGTTCATATGGATCAGAATGATGCAAGGACGGACGGATGGTACAACAGATTACTGTTGTACCCGGTGGTGTGGAGTCGCAGCAGTCAAACTTGACGCTTCTGCTGCTGAACAGATGATCCCCCTATCGGCCTAGTATTACGACTTAATTAATACTCGGGGTAATCGTTGTACCCGGTGGTACACAAACTTGACACTGCTGCTAAATAGAGATG